>JAODGE020017431.1:0-15801 GCA_027574965.2 Ecitophya simulans | reverse complement strand
CATTGTTAACAAGAATTAAGGTTTGACAGTCTGCATCTGGTTGAGCTCATTGTTAGCGAAGCAAGAACAAAACACCCGCAGATCGACGACCGTTCGTTATCGCTGGTTGCCGAAGCAGGGCAGAGAAAAGCGTGAATCCCAAGTTGTCAAGTGTCATTCGATCAATGTCACGCTGGTCATTTGCTCATAACACAAGTGCTGGCCGATGCAGACTAAGCCTCTCCGAATAAACACATTTTCTTCACCCATTCAGCACAATTTTCAGCCTTCTCAACTCCAGCACAGAAGCAGAAGAGCGAAATTCAAACGACGGCCGAGGCAAATCTGCTGGCACAGTCCTCGACACACGCGAACGTTGTCAACATCGTCAACAATTCGAAAATCAATAATCCACCAACACCATTCCAACCCGTCTTCGCGTCCCGTTCGCACTTTCCGCATCGAGCTCGCAGTGTCTCCTCCGTCTTCTGTTCGGAGTTTCCATGTGTCGCAGTCGTCGCGTCGCAGCTGTTTTCAGTCCGCGGCTCGCACGAAAAACGCGCCACGTTCGGCACCATAATGCTGCCTCTCCTCTTGCGCGTTCGCGTCGAAATGATCATTCCCAATGTGCACGAATCCACTGACTCCTCGCATCATTAATTCGCGCGCCGCGCAAGATCGCCGCGAGGATGCCCCAGAAGCGCGCTCTCGAACATCGCTCGTGCTGATCTCTTCGTTCTTCGCTCTGCGTTCGCTGGCGCGATGGATCTGCTCAATCTCTTGATGCTGATCGTGATCTCCGTGTGCACCGGCATCGTGGTCACGCTCGTCGTGCAGTACTACGTCCTCGTGCGCTATTTCAACAAGGGCCCCATTGCCGAAGCGCCCCGAAAGCTCAACGCCGAGGCCTACAGCTTGCCAGAGGTCAGCGCCGAAGAACTATTTATTTGTCAGCACTTTGTATCCAATGTAGATTAATGTCTGTGTGGACTTCTAGGAGATCAAGAAGAAACTTGAAAGCAATGAGAGCACAAGTTCCAGTCTACCTATCAGCCTAATGCTTCAGTTTCTCTTTCATGAGTTGCGACACTCGGACAGCATCAAGCAGTGGCTGTACAAGAAGCTGAGCTTGGAATTCGATGAGTTGCTCACGAAAACGACCATTGGGAAGTTTTTCGAGGCAGTTACAGTGAGTTAACCTTTTCTTCATTCTATTCCAAAATGTTGTATAGACTCTAAAAATTTGATTACACAATGCGAAAACATATCTAAATTGTGTGTTCGGTTTGCAGATTAGAGATATGCACCTAGGATCGCAATTTCCGGACATTAAAGACATTACCTTGGACAGCATCAAGTTGGATAGAACCGAAGGGCACATCGACACCTTGAATTTGTCAATTAAATTAGATTATACTGGAAATTTTCTATTGTCTGTTGATGCTAAGATGAAGTTTGGCAAGACGGCTTATTTATCTATAAAAGGTAAACGTTTTATTACCTTACAACTACAAATTCATGTTGTTTTCTATTCATCTGGATAGAATTTGTTAAAACTCGCAAATTAGTTAATATTGTCTGTATAATTCTGGTTGAAATTTTAGTGAAACGCATAAACGGCATTGGGAGACTGCAATTCACACGAAATCCATATACGCACTGGTCGTTTAGCTTTTTCGATGACCCGTCGATCGAGCTGGCCGTCGAGTCGCACTTTCAGGGCAGACAGCTACAATCCAACATTACCAATTTGATCGTTAATCAAATCAAAAAGGCGATCAAGAGAAAGCACACGCTGCCGAACTATAAAATAAGGTGACGAGTAACAATTTACACGTTCTCGGCGTGAACATGCAATGTTCGACTAATTCCTCAACGATTTAGGTACAAACCCTTCTTCGTTAAGACTGACCCGGGACAACTGGACGCCGACGACGCGGAAATGTCCTCCCACGGCGCTCTGGAGGTCTCCTGCGGGGCCGTCTCCCGCCTAGACGCGCCACCCGACGTGGCGAACGTCTACTGCACGTTCACGATCGACTGCGCGCCGTTCATCTGCCTCTACCAGAAGGAAACGTCGCTCTGGCTAATGCTGGAACTGACGCTGACCAAAGTGCGTCAGCAGCAGCTCGGCGTGATATTCAAACAAGAGACAAACGGCACGGTGACCATCGAGAGCGTCACGCCGCAAACGCCCGCGCACGCGGCGGGCTTGAAGCCCGGCGACGTCATACTCGCCATCGAGAACAAGAACGTCTCCAACGTGTCGCAAATCGGCAAGATAATCAAGGGCATCACGTCGGCGAACATCAGCTTCAAGGTGGAGCGCTGCACGAGCGATTACGCGCTTCGTCCGTCGACGTCGCCGGCGAAGACGGACGGAAACGGCAACGGGAGTGGCGTTCAGAAGGCCGACGATGCGACCCCGACCATATGCGTGAATGACGTGAGCGACGCGACGGAAGCGCTTTCCGATGCGGATTCGTTCGTGATTCTCGAGAAGACCGAAAAGGTCGACGACGGCGACGGCAAGAGGGGCAGACCGTCGCGGGCCGAAAAGATGCCGAAGATAATCACGGCCGGCAACGAGAACATGTCCAAGTTCGCGCAGACCTTGGGCAACTTCGCGTTGCGCAAGCGGAAGTCGTCGGTGGCGTCCGACAAGCCGGGCGAGACGGGCAGCAACAAAAGCACGCCGACGCCGAGCTTGCCCGGCACGCCGCAGCACGGCTTCAAGCACCACTCGATATCGCTGCCGTCGAACTTCCTCCAGAGCAAGAAGCACTCGATATCGGAGGTGCCCGAGATTATACGCACCGACGTCGAGGCGCTGGAGTGCGAGAGCCTCGACGCCATCGACGTGCAGAAGACCAAGGAGGTCGCCTTGCGGCCGCTGATGTCCTTCAACGAGGAGTACTCCTTTCAGCTGAAGGAGAACACCAAATATTTGAACGTGAACATCTGGGGGACGAACAGCCAGCGCGAGGTCTTGCTGGGCTACGCGAATATTCCGCTGAGCGAAATTCTGAACGCGTGTTGCAGTTCGCTGCTGGGCCATTATACGAGGAGTTATTCGTTTTTGCCCCCGAATAACACACCACCGAATGCGTATGTTGAAGAAATTCGTTTTTTTCAGTTGAAAATTGTGTAGTTTCTCGATGTTTTGGGGTTATGTGGAGGGGTTATATCATATTTTTGGAAGTTTCTTGTTTTTAGTATTTTGTAGGCTTGTAACTAATATTTTTAGGTTATTCCGAGTTTTTTTTCATACAACCGTTAAGTTACTTAGATATTTTGCAAATTGTATTGTTTCGTGGTTTTTGAGCTCATCTTACTTTGGGTTATTTGCCATACAATTTAGGTTATCTACTGATGTTTCGGAAATCTGTTAGCAATTTAAAATTATATTGCTATTTTCAGGCCCTCTCATATTTTGAGGGTTCGTCGAGGCTTTTCACGAATTTTGGCGTTGTTTTGTATTTTTTGACTATGATACTTTTTTAATATTTAATATTTAATCTTAACACTTTGACTTAAACCGCTTCTTTATATATTTTTACGATGTTAGTGACTAATGACCCAACTTTTGTCTATTTTCTCTCCAGACAAAGCCATCCATTAATGTCCCACTCAGGCTTCGAGCACGTTTTCTGCTACGGCGACATCCTGCTATCTTTCATCTGGAACCACGATGGCGACGTGAACTTGAAACGCAAAAACTCGACAGTTTCCGAGGTGGAGACAAAGCCGATGACGCAGAAAACCAGCGTGAATCAGCACGATTTCGTCCGGACGCAATTCCATCGAAGCATTCACTGTGATTTCTGCTCGAAGAAGGTAAAAACGCGTAGCACGAATTTTCGGAAGGCAGGAGCAGAGCGCCGTTTGCCTTCCAAAAATCGAGCTAATCTAAGGTCAAACGTAACCTCGAAAGCTAACCTCGACTAACAACTTGCAGATTTGGTTGAAAGACGCCGTGCAATGTCGAGACTGCGGAATGTGCTGTCACAAAAAGTGCATTAGCAAATGCCAACTGAGCACGGACTGCGTCCTGGTGGATCGCGTGAGCTTGAAGAGCGACGCGTCGGACCCGAACGCGCAGGATCTAATCATCGGCGACGCGGCCGACGAGAACTCCATGGACGAAGACGCCGCCGGCAACAGCAGCGCCGACGCGCTGATAAAACGCGTCAACAGCGTGAACAACCTCTCGATACCAGGTGCGTAGTCCACGCGCATTGTCGCTTCGAACTAGTCGAACCCCTTCAACCATGCGTTGCACGCGCTGCGCACACCTCTCCGACCTCGTCTAGCGCCAACGTGTCAAACGCATTCGTTCTTGTTGCTTTCAGGTGCACACGTCACGGCCGCACAATCGCGCAGCTTGCCGCCATCACCCCAACGCACGCCGGCGCGCAAGCACTCGCTCATTGTCACCAATCCGTTTTCTCTCTGCCCCGCAGCGCTGGACGAGCTGCAGAGCGCGCAGGAGGCGCACGACGCCGTCAACAAGCTGTTGGATCAGATGCTGATATGCGCCACGGACGAGAACCTCATGGAGACGGCGCGCGAGTCGGGCCGGCAGCTGTACGCGACGATGGTGCCCGACGAGAAGATCGAGAAAATCAATGCGATGGTCGGTGANAAAAAATGTGACTGCATTTTTTCAGATGGTAGAATTAAAGAAAATGTTCGACATCGTCACGACGGAGCACGCCGACCTGATCAAGAAGCTGAATAACGAAGATGTGGAAGTCGAACGCGCGAAACTCGCATTTCTGCTCGGACAAGCCGACGCCAAAATCCACGGCCTCTCGGTGTTGATGCTCCACTACTGCTCCGGCTTGCAGCAGTCCGAACACTGACACTCTATAGCCTATAGTAACGCATTGTTATATAATATCATTTCTCGCCGTTTGTTTGGACGTATCAAACTGTATCTTTAGTTTTGTATACTTCGACGCCCCGCCATCTTGGGGCGTCGTTTCTATGTGATATTACTCGTTTCGTGGAGTGGTTCTGTGACCGCGCACTTAAAATCTATGATGATACTCGAAGGACCTTCGGCCTTTGCGTCTAACGATAAGTCTAAATCTATAGAAATCTCAATGTTTAGCACTGTTCTCGGCACGTCAGTCAACATACTAGGAAGCAGCTTAAGTCGACGGCATTATGAGGTGTCTGTTGGTAGGCTGCTAACTTGACTCGTTATAATTCCTTTTACTCGATTATTAACTTACCTGTGACTCGATTATGTATTGTTTGTAAGGGCATCGGTAAGTCGGATGATGATATCGTTTTTATTTACTACTTTATAAACGCGTAGTGCTAGGTAGGCGACGTTTTTTTTTTTAGTGATTATTTGTTGGTCGGATATTTTATCATTTGTGTTTGCTACTAGGATGATCGTAGTGTGTTTACAGAAGACAGTATTATCAGCCGTAGCCAAAAAGTGTGGGACGTCAGCGATGACGATCATGATCAAATTGTATTACATATCAATTAATATTGTTTTATATAGAGCTTGCCTAATTGAATTGCACCTACATACAAATGAATAAAATAATAGCAAGGGGAATAAAGAGATTACTTGCAGATTTGTTTCGATTTTTTCACGTTCGAAAGGTTACGCTTTTAGGTTAGGTTGGAAATGTGGGGGGGGGTGAAACACTGGGTAACATTTTCAAATTGGATCGGATTTTAAACAACAATAAATCGAATAGGACTTCTAATAACATCGAGAAGAAATAAATCAAATAATTTACAATTCAAGGTCTAGATAGAACTCTCCGAGATTCTGGTGCAACGCGCGCATTTTATCCAACGACGAAGTCAAATCCGCGAAGAATTTCTGGTCGGTGTATTGGTCTCGAAGGAAATAACGACTCAACCAGTTGGCAATCTAAACAAATACTTAACTTTGCATGTAACTCCGTAAAATTATCACACCCGGAGCAAAATGACATACGTTATAGTCGCTGATGCCTTGCTGTTCACAAGTCGTGATTGTGTCGTGGAACTGATCGGTCAGTTTGGCCTCCAGATTCAGGGCAAACGTCACCGCGTCCTCCGCCGTGGACCATTGGGCTACTGCCGGCGTGTACTGAAAACCCACCCGGTCAAATGACAACATTTCATTGTGCGAGAAACACCTACGAAGAGCTGAACGATATTATCCGGATCGGTATATTCTCCACGCAGAACAATGTAATCAATGAGTTCGATGGCCTGATCGCGATTGGAATCCGCGTTCGAGTAAAACATCTCGGAGAAACCTAACCTGTTGACGGAATCTCGCGAAAAGTACGCGCCGAGTGCCAAATATTGCGCGGAGTTTTGCAGTTTTGTGTTAATTAGCGATGTCATGACGGCCTGGCACTCGGCAGACATTGCTATCCAGTTTGTTGGTACGTCCGGCATTGGATATGAGCCTGTGTACACATAATGTAGAATAATTTATGCGTTTTTAATAACGAATATCACATTTGTTTGTGTCACTTACATTGCAAATCAGTCCCAGCCACCAAAGCACTTCCAGTAAACAAAACCGCCGCCATTTTGACGAGAAGTGCACGGGCGGCCATTTTGTCACACAGTAACCCATAGTTATAACGAGTTACGCGCTAATATATATCAATAAAACTTGTTTAATGTGTAAATTAATTAATATTAATTATCCTGTTGTATCTTTAATGTATAATATTTGATGTATGGTGTTTATTACTTGTTGTTTCTGGTTATTTATTCGATTTTCACTCGCAATTATTGTTGTTGAAGTCAGTGATTAAGAATCGGGTATATAAAGTGTGTGTTTCAAAGGAGTGTTGCATTGAAAGAGGTTTCGAGATTTTCGTCTGAAAGCTGTTTGGAAGTATCGGTGACTATTTGGGGACGCAAAGCGTTAAGGAAGCTGCTGAACATGAGGCTGTTTGCGTTTTTGGTGTGCGCAATTACGGTGACGTGGGTGTTGGCTGGGTCCCCACTGGTACAGGTGAACATCGGAACGGACACGATTGCCAACGCACTTTGCGATGACGATACTAATACCTGCCAGAATCAACAAGGCAATGGTAATAATGGCAATAATGGTCAAAATGGTAATGTAGGACAAGGTGGAAATACCAATGGTGGCAACACTGGAGCACTTACTAATGGAAATGGGAATAACAACAATAACAACAACAACGGCAACACTGGAAATACTGGAAACAATAATAACAATAACAACTACCCTACCCCTACCCCTGGCCCTACTCCTACATCAGTCCCACCACCTCCTCCAACACCTACACCTACTCCTACGTCCACCCCTACAACCATCCCCACCAACTCAACATCACCAGGTGGCGCTCACTCTGGGAACGCTTCCGATTACTGTTTCGCTGAAGTTGAGGGAACCTGCAGTGCACAACAGAGTAAGTATCCCTTCCCACCCCCCAAGAAGTTTAATCGAATCCAAATAAGAACTGCCCGAAGATTAGCACCAACTTTTCCTTATTGTTTGTAGTAAGACCAAACTTACCTTTCCAGACAACATCTTCTGCAAATCCTCCTACGGCGACTTCGACCCAATGGCAGCCCAATTCTCCCAAATGGTCCGCAACATAATGCGCCACAGCTACGAATACCTCGCACTCTACATCCAGCACACGAACTACCTCGTCAATCGTAAGGGTTTCGGCCGCACGTTCCTCTCCCTGTCCAACAAGAACTGGGACCTCGCCAAGTACACCATCAGCTACATCACCGAGCGTGGCGGCGTGATGGACTTCGGCGTGCCGCAACCCCCGCCATGTTCGTGCGAATGTCCAGAGGACTGCGAACACAATCAAGATTCGTCGCTACACTCGATGCTCGCCGACTTAATCGACGGACCCGTGAATGACGGTAATACCGGCGGTGGTACCAACGCGAACACTACCGGCAATGCCGGTGGAACTGGCGGCGGCGCTAGCGATCCAGGAGAGTACGCAGGAAACCCCGACGGTTATCAATTGGGAGAGATAGAATCCCTGGCGTTCTCGGCGGACATCGAAAAACAGATCGCCGTTGCGGCCGATGGCTTGCACCTAATCGCTATCGGCGCAAACGGGCACGACGTACAGAGCTGTTTGTATTTACAAGAGAGTTATATCCGGCCGCAGAGGAAAATCGTTGGAAACTTGGTGCGGTATGTTAACACTTTGTCGCAGATGTTGACGAGCATCGATCAGATGGTGGCGTACTATCATTTCGACGATTTGCTGTGGAGTTACAGTGTGTTTGATTAATTTATCCGAGGTATTTAAACGAATAAATATTTATGAGGATTATTCATTGATGTAATCTTTTTCTGGAAAATGGCGTCAATGTTAAAATTGATGTTTCTTCATATTCATGAACTTTCCACTAGTTGATACCTACCGAAAATGACAACTGAAAAACTTTTCTCGAAAAATGGTTATTTTTTCCTATGCAAAAAATTGAATTATTGTGATTTCTTCACGAACTGATAAACAATCTCCACGCAAAAGAACATTAATAATGCACTATAAATTCTCGTAGATCATTATAAACATACATATTATTGTCATGAATAATTAACCGAGGTAAAACAAACGAAATCAATACAGTACTCGACTCGGCACCCAACGAAACAACATCCAACGTAGAGCCACATGAATCTTGCAAACAAAATGTCGAACAGCGCTATAGTAAGTTCGTTCTTTTTGGATTCCCTAACCACCATCTTATATCCCGCTCGGGTGTTCGGCATGATGCCGTTCACATACAACCGGGGCGAAACGACGAACACCATCAATTTCTCCGCGATGTTAGCAGCCTACGGCCTGCTTTGCGCCGTGCTAGTATCGGCCGCGCAAATAATTGGCGTGACATTCGACATAAAAAGCCCGGACACCAATCGGCTCGCCCATCAGCTGGACAAATACGTGGCATTCATAGAGATCGGCACGATGATCGTGTGCCTGTGGACCATCTATACGTGCTTCATCGTCCACCGGAACGCAATGCTCCAATTCGCGTATTCCTTCAGCCAGGTACTTTTCCAAAAGGCGACTGAAACGAACGCCAAGCTAAACGCGCCGACGCCGTAGGTGGACAACCTACTGCAACTCACCAGCTCGTGCTCAACGCGGTCCAAACGTCGCGCCATCCGTCTGATCCTCTTCCTCTTCGTCCTCACCTCAGTCCACCTCCTCTACACGCACTACGTCTGGCTGTACGCTTACGACAACCCGCTGTACACGATGTGGTACTCCTCCGGCTACTACGTGACGCAGATCATCCTCCTGACCACGATCGTCGTCTACTGGGTGTTGACCGACGGCGTCATCGTACGCATCGCCGCCTTGAAAGCGCAGCTCGCTCCCGGCTCGGCGCACACCCTGACGAACAAACATCTGGAGGACATGAATCTCGTCTATGGCAACCTCTTCACGGGCATCAACTCCTTCAGCATCTCGTTCGGCCCGATCATCTTCGTACAATCACGCGCTTCCGCGCGTAACGAAACGAGTAAAATTCACACATTTCCAGGTGATAATGACCAACATCCTGATAACACTCATAGCCAGCGCGTACGTCATCGCCCAGCAGGCGCAGCACGGATTTGACGCGCACGTGCGAACGATGGAAGCGATGTGGGCCGTGTTCCACTTCGGTCGATTGGTGCTGATCGTCGAGCCGGCGAACTGCCTGAACGAGGGCGTCGCTAGCGTGCGGGTGGCAATCGCCGAGCTGTTATCGGATAGCCTTGCCGAGGACATAAAGCGACAGCTGGAGGCATTCACGACGCAGATACTGCTCTCCCCGGTTGGGTCCTTCAGTCCTTTCGGCATGATCAACGTCAATCGGGGCGTGCTGATCACGGTATTTTCGCATATCGCTAGAATCTCGCCACGCTTCCTAATGTTAACACTCGTAGGTAGTCGGTACGGTTACAACATACGTTGTTCTCCTGCTAAGTTTTCACGAGTAAGATGGCAACGTTCGACTGCACCCTGCACACAGTTCCGACATGCAAACATAGAAATATTTTATTACAAAAAATAAATAACGCATCAGTAACCTGCCTGTACAATATATAATAATCCATTATTCAATAGTTAATTGTTATAGAGCTGTTCCAACACGTTGTCAACGTTTAGTCCCTTCAATAAACTATGGTGTTCTGTCATCTTACTCTTTTTGGTGATGTCGTCGTGTTGAGACAAATTCTCGGCTTTGCGTTTCTTGTCCCTGGTGACAAACGTAATAATTAATGCATTAAATAATAACCTAATATATTTTGTTCGTATCTTTATGATCCATTCAGATACATTCACAACTTCTCTAATATCACCGTAAACTTTTCACAAACAGAAACTTACCGTATCTCCACCTTCTCTTTCTCGGGCATTTTGATAGTCGCGATAGTCGTAGATGATTTCTCCTTCTCTGTCCCCTTCTTCCCCTTTCTGTCATCGCTCCACCCCAACATGCGACTGCTCTGATTCGACTGAGCTTCGTCGAGTCCACTGTTATTGCACGCCATCTCCTCCCCGATGGTAGTCTTCGAGCCAATCGACGGCCCCTCCTTCTCCTTGTCCTGCCTCACGACGATGTTGTCCAGCACGTTGATCACCTTCTTCTTGGCCAACTTCGGGGGCGCGGGCGACTCGACAGGCCGCACGCAATACTCAAAGAGCGATTCGAACGGCGTCACGTGCATCACCTTCTCAATCTCAGCGTCCGTCTCGTCCTCGTACACCGTCATCTTGTACGACTTGGCCATGCGCTCCTTGTCGTCGTCGGCGTCGCGTCTCACGTCGGGCGCGTCCTTGCTCGCCATCACCACAATCGGATCGGTGAACACTTTCGTGTCCAGATAGATGTATTCCTCCTCGGGGGTATTCAACGAAGTCAGGCAGTGCGCAATCTTCTCCTCCTTCGGATACTGCACGAACGTCTCGTATCGCACATCCTTGGCGACTGCCCTAGTCGCGGGCTTTTCTTTGGAATTAGAATGAGATCGCGAGTCGCGCGTCCCCTCGCGTTCCCTCACGCGTTCCGTCACTGGAAATCCCATCTTCTCCAAGCCCTCCTTCAAACTCTTCGCCTCCTCACCGGTGGAACCTTGCACCGGCGTACATTCAACAATGTCGTTTGATAGATCCACCCTAACGTTCATAACCACATTGTTCAAGAGCCGCAATTCTTCCTCATTCCCGAGCGTTTCTACGGGTTGTTTAGCAGCCGTAAGTCTATTGTCAATGTTCACATTTGTTTTATTATCCCTCTTCTCGTCTTTCCTAACTGCTTCTTTGTCATTCTTAATATGCCCATCTTCAACCACAATCACATCTCCTTCTGAAACATTTTCGTCTACCTTCTTTGTGCCCTTTTCCGCGTCTTGCCTTACAATCTCACTAGTTTTCTCTGCCTTCTCCTTCTGCGCATCTAGCTTAATTCTAGCCTTTACTGGCACCTTAGAGGCTGCCTTCGTGCCCTTCACATTCTTCGTTGATTGCTTCGACTCCCCCTTATCAACCTTTCGCTTCTTACTCTTAGCCCCGCCCTTCGCAAGCGCACTGCCATTCACGGGGAATATCTCATCGTGTTGTGGACTATTCGCGGCATACGCCTTCGCCTTAGAGTGGCCCTCCGTCAAAAGTTCCCTCAGGACGTTCGCCGCCGCCACCGGCGAATTCGATACGGATCTGGCCGCCATCACGGTCTCGACCAGCTCGTAGGGCTGCACCTCAATTTCGCTATCGGACGAGGTCAGGTGCAAGTCCTCCTTCAGCTTGCCCGCCGACGAGCGCAGAACCCTCGCCTCGCTCAGCAGCTTTAGCTTCCTCGGCGCGGCCTTGGCGGTTGGCTGTCGCCGCCTGCCCGCCGGCCTGTCGTCGACGCAGCCCTTGAGCTCTTGCACGACGCGCTTGCGCTTCTCCTCCAACTGATTCCGCAGCTTCGTCTTGCCCTCCTCCTTGACGGCCGCCTCCCTGAGGGCGGACTTGAACGACACGTTGCTGACAATCTCGCTGATGCGCACCCTCTCATCCTCCTGTTCGCCCTTCGCCGTCCCATCCGTTTGCGGCTCTGGCTTCTCCCCAGGGCAAGAAACGCGTGGAGCACGAGACAGCAGACGCGCATCGTCGCTATCGGAATCACCGTCAGACGGCTCCTCGTCGATCGCGGCAGTTTTCGCGGGCTTGGTCGTCAGCGAAACGCTGGAATTCGACCGAGTGCTGGACCGCAATCGCAAAGCGTATCGCGGCGCATCGCCCTCGTCGACGGGCACGTCCACCTCGACGTCGGAGCCGGACGACGAGTCGCCGCTGGTGCTGCAGCTCGAATTGCTCGAATTCGAGCTGTTCAGATCCCGCTTCTTTTCCGAAATGCTTTTAACCAGGTTCAGATTCTTCCTCGCAATCACACTGCCGCCGAACGACTTGATCTTCTCCGCGACGGCCTGATCGACGCTCTCCGCCTCCGGCGCGACGGACTCGCCGCCCTCGGAAGCGGTCGGAGCGGCAGTCGAAACGGGTGCGGATCCGCAGACGCTATCCGGCTGCGCGCGAGGTTCGGGATCTTCCACCTCCAAGCGCTGGCACTCCCTAATCAGCTTGTCCAACGACCTGTTCGGCTCGGTGTCCGAAGGCTGATAGTACGACGACGACGTGGAATAGTCCGTGGGGCGGTTGTACGGCGGCGTCGCGTCGCGCCCCTCCAGCAACGGCGTGTACGCAAAGTTCGGCGTCAGAATGCACTTGGGCGTCGGTATGCACGCGAGATCGACGCCGGCCGTCTGCTCGTTGAACACCTTCGTGAAGGGCGTGTCCGCGGTCGCGGCCGGATCGTACACGCACGGCGTCTTCGGGCACTCCAACAGCTGCGTCAGGTCGCGCATCCGCGACGACGACGGCACCACCGCCGGCGCGATCTTGCTCGCCTCCGGCGTGTGCAGGCTGCCGGGCGTCGCTTCGGCGCCGTCGACCGCCTCGGCCTCGACGAGCGTCCGCCGATTGCCGTTCAACTTGGACGGCGACAGCACGTGCTTCTCGCCGGCAACCTCCGCTTCGCCCTTCGCGTCCTTCGCACCAGGCTTGGCGTTCGAGGCGAGGACGACCTTCACGTCCGTCTTGTGCGCGTAATTGTTACCGATGTTGCACTTCGTCTTGTACAGCGGCGACCTGTCGACGTTGATGAGGTTGGCCGTGCTGAGGTCGGCCTCCTTCGCCTCGACGCACGGCACCTTACTCTTCGTGCCCTTATTGGCCTTGGGCGTGGTCTCGTTCGTCTCCGCCGCCTTGGTGGCGTTCGCCAGACACGCCTGATTGGCCCGAGGCCTCTTCCTGGCGGCGCCGCCCCTCTTCCTCTTCGCGCCCGCGTTCGCGCACGCTTTGCCCTTACCGCGCTGATTGGTGCTGTCGACGTTCTCGTTGGGCGATTTGGCTGCCGCCTTCTTCTTGTCGCTCGCCTTGGCGAGCAGCTTGGGCGGCGTGGGATTGGAGGCTTCCGCGGCCAGCAAGGCAGTGCGAAACTTCAAGTCCCACGGTTCCTTCTTAGCCCTCCCGCCGGCGCCGTTATCGTCGTTGCAGTTATTGCTGTTGTTGGCCGCGGCGAACAGCGACTTGGACGTCGACGACTTGGCGCCGGGCGACCTGTTCCTGTTCGCGTACGTCTTCGGCGACGCGTTCGTCGCTTGCGTCACGCGCAGCGCGTCTTTCGCGGGCGTCGTCTGAAACTTGAAGTCGAGCGCGCGCACGTGCGACCGATTCGCGCTGCGCGGCGTCGGCGCCGCCGGCTTCACCGCCGCCGTCGCCGCCGTCTGATCCGGCGTCTTCTCGTCGCTGAACATGCCGAACTCGTTCGGCGGCGCTTGCTGCTGGCCGGCGTCCATTATTATCGCTACGTCGCAGGGAGCGTTACTCGACTGGACTATCGTCGGACTCACGTCGTCCGCATTGTACAGCGTGATGAAGTCGACGATGTTGTCGGCCGTATTAACGTTCGCGACTTTTCGCACGGGTATCAGCGTTTTCAACCGTTTCTCGGGCACTTGCACAGCCTGCTCGACGAGGACTGATGACAAACAAACCGGCGCGTTAGAAACGGGCAAACAAACAACAGCGAACGCATAGAATCGTCTTACCTTTGCTTTCGAGTTTATCCTCGCAGACGAATATCGGCATTGACATTATGTCCTGTTCCGACAAGCAGAACGTCTCTCCTTGCGTGGTGGTCGCCGTTTGGGGCGTGCTAACGTAAACCACTTGGTTAGCACCGTCACTCGCGTTCGTCGCCGATGCGACGGGCGACGACGAATCCGCTCTCGCATTTTGCGTCTGCGTTTGCGCATCTCTGCTGTGCGTCCTGCGCATGATCTCCTGCATCAGATCTTCGAACGTGTCCGCGTTGTCCAGCACGTTGTCCTTGCCCATCGTCTCGTTGATCGTGTGCGCGATCTTCTCCTGGAGATTCTCGCTCCCCAGCAGCGTCTCCTTGAACATTCCGTAGACGTCGTCGACGCGTGCCTTGTCGCCCTCGCCCGAGCTGCTCTCCTGCTCCGTTTCGGTCTCGTGGCTCGCCGCCGGCGACTTGAACAACCCGCCACTCGACCTGCGAGTCGTCTCGCTGCGCGACCCGTGACTATTGCCCGGCAGGCTGTGATAAGGCGTCGTACTGACGTCCATGCTTCCAGACATGTGAAAGGACGATAATTGCGAGTGTTGGTCATTTCCTGTATCATTTCCTCTGGTTGGGCTAGAAATGCTGCACGACCTGGTTAGGAGATCTTGCAATTATCGATCTGATTTATCGACTACTACCTTGTGCATGGTGTTGTCGACCTGCTTCTATGTCTGAGACTATAGAGCAGGTAGGAGACTTGTTGAGGTAGTCCATTGACTGCGAACGATGTCTCTTCATAATATCCTGCATCTTCCAAGAGTGGCTGTACTGATTAGGACAGAAACAAAATTAAATAAATAGATATACCTTATATATTACAACATAATGCAAAGTACCTATTGAATGGATTTCATAATACTGTTGAAGAATACTAGGTAGAGGGAGTCCATAGTATCTTGTTGATATTCTCTGTTTATCATCTCGGTATGTATCAAAATGTGCACATTGTTTGTAGAAGTATTTGTAGGAGAGCTTGTAATTAGCATTTTTCAGATAACCTACGATACGGTAGTATTATTTAGGCCCTTAAAGGCGTTAGGCATTTGTGGTTCCAAGGCACCTTCATCGGGTATAAATTTTGGTTGATTTTCACTTACCCAACACTAACTTCGCAATCTGCGCCTCGTCCATCGTAAATTTCACACTTCGTTTATCACTATTACGTTAAGGAGATATTTGTTTCTGGTTTTCTCTTGTGTCGACGGCGCCGAAACTAAATCTCGCGAGAAAACCGTTGTGAAGATAGGTTAGTTGTAGTTGTCGTAAGACCAAGCGGAACAAGTGCAGGACGCCAGGAAAGCATTAGAATGCGTCAGAATGCGACGAAGCGAGATGCCGCACGAGGTTCGTCGAAGATTACCGATAGCAGTCAATTGTTATCCTGCTCGTTAATTCGTACTACTCTGTTATTAAAGGTGTAAAGTACAGTGGAAATTGTGCGGAGGAGTTTCAGGAACAAGTAAAAGTTGGTTTTTCGTTCGAAACGACGCTCAAACTTTAACTTTTAGATCAGACGGAGTAGACAAAGTAGTCTCACTAGACTGAAAGAAAAAGCAAAAGAAAGCGATAGCAAGCGCAGATGCTACGTTTATTCGTCGAAGGGGGTGCTTGGGACGCATTTCAACCGTTGAAAATATTCGTTATTTT
>JAODGE020017425.1:0-18010 GCA_027574965.2 Ecitophya simulans | reverse complement strand
TTCTTTTTAAATGTATCATTTCAATTGTAAACTTTTATTATCTGTAAATTTTTTAAATTTTATATTATTTGTTAGATTTTGCTTTTGTCATTCTTTTCTATTCTTATTGTAATGTTTTTCATCATTTACGTTTGTGCTCGTTTGATCTTCTTTTTTGCTATTTATTTTTTGTTTCCTTTAGGCGGCGGTTGGCAATTTGGTCGACAACGTCATTGCTTTCCGATAACGAAGGCGATGCTAAACGCATAATAATGCCACATTACAACACCACCACTGATGATTTTGCAGGAGGCAGGTTTTCTTTTGCAATGATCGTGCTTGGCCACACACTGTGTGTTCCACAGTCGCTTTGCAGGCGTTGAAAGTCTTTCCGGACTTTGCGGCAGACAAACAAAATCTAAGAGTTGGTGAAGTCGATTCAACTTGGCAGGATCGCTGGGCGATTTGTCCGCCTGAATGGCGTAGACGCTCCGCGTTACGGCTGCTCGAAATTCGTTTATGTTGCAGTCGGTTGTTCGGTATCAACTAATACAATCGAATAGTTCCGGCAAGTTGTAGTTTCGTAATCTTTGTATCACCTCAAGTTTGTTCCTTCCTTCCAGGCCGACGTTCGTTTCTTCCTTTGCGCGGTGGATACGACCTTATCCGTGTGGTATCTTGGACGGTGTGCACTTTGCACAGGCGGTTTACTTGCTCGATCTGGATTCCAGACGAATCCGAGGTATCATTAGCCTTCAGGATGCGGCAATAATTCTGTACGTGCGACCAAAGCCTGCCCAGCAAATTCTACGGTTCTAAGTGTTCCAAGAACCGAAAGGAATTGTTAATTTGTCTAAACCAATTAAAGTTTTTTGTTGGATTCTTGCTTTTGTGGCTTGGCTTTGGCCAGGGCTTGGCCAACGATAAACCTAATTATAGCAATAGATAGAAATCGTTACACGGTAATACAATTTTTGAAACATCCTGTAAAAACAACAGCAAAGGAACAACCTAGGTGCAACGGATTGACTATATTGTAGTGAGTACACCTAAAACTCTCACCCGGGAAACGACAGTCCTGGCATCCTTCTGTGTTCAAGCTTAAATCGTAGAAATGGATTCAATCTGGTAATGGTATTTCATTTTTTATAATTTTTTTTGGCAATAAACTGAAGAAAATAATCAAACCTAGCAAAGCGTAAAATTGAAAATAACAAATTTATCGTTCGCTCTTAAATAATTTCCCCAAATTTCGTAAAGTCTGCGCGACGCTTTGCACCTTTTAAACATGGATTAAATTTAAATATCCTTTAATATGTTTTATATGAATAAATTAAAATAATCTTGCTATATATTAAAACAACATTGACACAAATGTAACTTGTGCATGTCAATCATTTATACTTGCGTACTTTTAGTTTTACTCTCATGCGTTAAAACTTCATGGGAAACACCAAATACATTTTGCAGCTTTGCCGAAGTCAATCGTAACGTACGTCTCGACTTATACTTTTCAACGTTTCTTCTTTGCTAGTACAGACGACATAAGAAGCAGTCAGCAGTGCAGTTTTGTAGGGGTGGCAGACGGCTTTTCAGCTTTTAATCTTTAGCAAAGTTTCCAGTCAATACTACTTATCTGTTGGACATCTGCTCGTAAGTACATGGTCAGCAAAATATTATAAAACAAGTTTCTTTTGATTTTTATAAATACTTATCTAGGTAGGTAATCTTTTGGTTATTTTCGTTATTTTGTTGTTTTAAATTTTGACTGTGGCTTATCAATCTGTGGAACAGCATACAAAACAACACGCTCATGACTTATTATTCAATTCAATAATTTCGTTAGGCAGAAATTATCTCCGTGAGTAGATACTACTGATTTTTTTACTTGAGCATTGCCAAACAAAAAATGTAAAATTAAATAGCTGTGCATGAAGAAACCGTGGAAATATAAGTCGACGTTACTTACGACTGGGGAGGTAAGTCTCGTGGGAAAACAATGATACTTGCATCGTAAACTATTACGTCTCCATTCTATATTATCACGGTTTCTTTCAATTCGTGTAACACCGCAGGTTGCTCTTGAAATGGGATGTTGCATTCTGCACTTACATATCACGGTATCCGTGATACAGGTGGTACACGTGTATCTGGTTGAGTACGTACTTGGAGGGGACCTCGTGGACAAGTGGATATTCCTCTCAAATTACCGTACAAATTGAGGAATACTATGTTGTATATGGATGTTTGCACTTTATCTTTTTGACAAAACAATTAATGTGCAACTTTGATTCATGCAAATCCAATGTCACTTCACGTCTAGCTTAAACTGCAAAATTACGTGTATTTGTAGGAAATAGTTTTGCAGAAAGAATTGGCTAATATTGTATTTAAATCAGGATAATAAAATTAATCAAAGTAATCAAATCACATAGAAAGATTAAAAGACTTTTCGTCGAGTGGATAATTTTCATTCCAAGCACCCATGATTTCTGCTGTTCTCTGCTAGCGTTAGGCATAGCACTATTTCTTCAGCGATTCGTTTGGTCCATTCAACGTTCACAGCTGCTATATGAACCATTAAAATAGCCTTCAAATAAACAATAGACTTTGAAGTTTACCCTTGTGTTCGGCTGTCCTCTGGCCTTTTTTATTTTTTACTCTCCGTCGCTTTGTTTTTTCTTTTATTATTTCGCTCTTCTTTTTGTCCACTCTATTCTTGCATTGATGTGTAGCGGGACACATAACGCTAGAGGCTTTTTTGTTTTAACACAATTTCGACGAATTTCTCTCGAAAAGAATTCGCCCCAAAGCAATGCCGCTTCGCACAATTGAACAAACAACTAAATAAAAAATGGAACTCAACACAAATAAAAAAATTAAAAGCGGTTTCTATAGCTTTAATTTTGTTTGACGTATTTTAACGCATTTCACTTAAAACGTAACTTAAACAATTTGTTAATTACAATGTGTGCCGAAGACGAAAACATGCTGCGGTGCAAAGGAAATCGAATTAAATTGTTAATTTTAATTAAAATTTTCGCATCGCTTGATGCCGATGTTTGGCCGCGTGCAAGTCAAGACTGAAACGAAATCAAAGCTCAAAAGCCGCAAATAATGTAATTGGCAAGCGGAGCAAACGTAAAAGGTAAGCAAAAGACTTACGAAGCTCCAAACGGAAAAGCCAGTGCGTTTATGATGTAACGCGTTTGCGTCATTCAAAGAGCGTGCCGAAGGAAATGCGAGTAAAATAGCAGAAAATTACGTAACGTCAGAAGAAGAAATTTCATTCTATTTATAATATCATTATTATGATTATAAAAGTTGTATTTAAAGAATCAAATGAAAAATACTAATTTACCTTTTAATTTTCCTTAAATTAATATGACATTCTAGATATTGTTCTATGTTTTGTTCTGTAAAAGTAATTACAGAAAATTGGCTTTTTATAAACAAAAATTTTTTGACAATATGTATTTAATCAATTTTCTGTTATTTTCTATTTCCTGTTCCAATATAAGCTCTTATCCTAATGGCTTCTCATACAATTCGGTTTCAACGAAAATCGTTTATTCGATAAATTCCTTAATTAATAATTTATGAAATTCTCAATTAAATTTAACAATTTCTTTAATTGTAGTTCCAAAACCTGTAATCATTTTCTGTCTCTAAAGAAATTTATTTTATGCCATGCATATTTAATTATAATTTAACCAGTCAATTCCATTTGTTTATCGGAAAGAATGTACTTTTTTGGTTATTGTGGCTTTGCCTGTATAAAGTTGTTCGCTTTCGGTTAACTTTCCGCAGGATGCGGACGCAAGACAGGATGCCGAGCGGACGACAGGAAAACAACCAGGAAAGGTAAAGTCCTCTGCTCTTACGAACGTTTAGCGTTTGGATTAGAGGGACGCGAGCGCCAACCGGACATGGATTTAACCCAAAACACCGGAAAGCGACGCCACACTGCTAGCATCAAGCACACAACCTGGCGAGTAGCAAACTAACTGCATTTACCGGCGCGTCCGCCGAATGCAAACGAAACAATCGCCTAACGAGGCCGCCCATCCTGGTTAGCGGGTGGAATTTGTTGGAATTAGGGAATTAAAGTTGGCAAGTTAAGAATTAAATCCGCAAAGATGAGGACACGCTAAGCGTTGTGAATAACGGCCTCGTAGAATGCACACGTACCAATTATATCTCCTCGCAGCGAGCAAAGCCGCGGAACAAAGCAGTCAACGGTATTAAGATTTATGGTTTGAGGATAAGTCCCATTAGCGTTCTAGATGCGTAAAAACAGTATGGTAAATAGAACAGAAACAAGGCCAACACTTTGGCACACATTTGACATGTTGACTTTTGTTACATAAGTTTTAAATGAAAAACAGTATGTTAGCACTGAAGTGGTAGAACAGCCGTTGTGCATTTTGCTCTAGATGCCTACTTGTTGATAAAGATGGATAATTACAACTTTCCGCTTCCGACGACTGGAAACTGACAAGTCCGTAAAGCTACTCGAAAACAACCACACGCGTGGCAGATAAAGCTCTAGTGCCTATGAAGTTTTCTAGAACAAAGATAGATTGAGGAGAGATAGTTCTTGGTCGATAGATAAATAGAAAGGCAGACACAACAATGTTTTGTGTTTGTTTTAAAATTTAATTATCTTCATTTGAATAGACGGATCTTTTAATTAAACTAAGTGCGCAACAAAACTTTCGTGTTCACGCAGCACAAAATTTCTAATTACAAGATTGCTTATCTTATATAGATATAGAAATGTGAGCATTTAACTACGATTCTTCAAAAATGATTTATGTAAGTTGTAATTGAAAGCTGCAAATTCCCGAAGTCAATTAAAAGCTGTTCTCGTTTTGAAAAATATCTTGCAGTGCCTTCTGATGTGTTTTGAACAATGAAGAGAAACTGGGCAAAGAAGCGTGAAGGGTTGTCAGATAGAAATTGTTGGGCATAATGATGATGACGCGATGAACTACCCAATTTAATTTTCTATTGTTGTGGTTTAGGAGATGGTAAAGGGCATTCCATACTGCTTATGCTGCCGTCGGCTAAGAATACAACTTATGTGCAAAGAAATTTGCTGCTTCGCGAGTGAGTAGATGAGAAAGTGGTACGAAACGAGTTGATGACTTGGGTAATTACAAGCAAACTTTTGTTTTCAATTAGAATGGCTTACAAAACTCTATAATTAATTGCTTGTCTTTATATTACAAAGGTTAGCTCTAATAAGATGTTAATTAATAATTCTTTATCTACAAATAGACAATTTATGGGATTATTGAGTTGAAAATATCAAATAATTTTTGATACACCCAGAATGAAACTTTTTATAATAAAATCCTTTATGTAAATTTAAATGAAGAATATTCAAACTGAAGATAGAATTTATTAATAAAATTATTACGTGAGTACTATTTTGATATTTTATATATTCGTTAAGCGTGGAAGCGATAGGATATTACAACTCAGGACTAGAAGTAATGCAATTCGATGCAACGCACACTGCCATTGAAAGCAATAAATAATTTTTATTGGCTATGAATCATGCGTTGCAAGTAATGGGTTTTATCGGCACAATTTTTATGTTCGTACATTCGAGCTTCTACGACCAGACTATGGACACAGCGTCGACTTGCCACCTTCGACAACCCACAGGACAGGGCATAAAAACTCGTATATAATTCCTGATCGATAGCCTAATTTTATGCCAATGTTAATGATGTATTTGAAGCATTTTAACTACTTAACAACATCAAAAAAAAAACTGATAAACGCGATCTTGTACATTCATTAATTAACAAAAGTTTTTTAGGTTTTTGTAGATGTTATACTCCACAGTATACTAACTCATTATGTTACCTAGAAGCTTTATTTAATATTTCATACACAGATGCTTTGTTTAGTCAAACTTTATTCATAAACCCGACCTGGCACCCAGGAACGCATGGTCATCATCCCCCTTTATTCAGCTCATACACGTATATTGTATTATATTACTCCAACGTGGGGTTTTTAATTTGCAGGCACCTTTCAATTTTTTTCTCAAAATTATATTGCGTTTTTTATTAGTTATTTACATTGCAAATTATTTTTTTTATAGTATATTGATACACATTTTTCACATACATTTTTTACGACTCTATGCCGACGATCTCTCAGAGCGCGTCTGCAACACACTCATCTGGGTTCTAGGACTAGGTGTTCGCGCACAAACCTAGGAGCTAGAAGAGAATTCATGCCTAGAAGTCATTGCCGCCGCTTTGGCGTGAAAGACGCTCAGGCGGGCGCTCATAAATCCAGCCTCAAGCTTTTCGTTAAGAAAAATGCATACCTTCATATTTGCGGAGCGCTGCGCTCTCCAGCAGGAAATGGTGTCGCCGAACAAAGGTGTCATTTTACTATAAACATAACCCTGCACTCTAAATAGAAAAATGCCATTTATATATACATATGCATAACTGCGCAACGAATTATCTGCGTAATTATCAAGCGCTTTATAAGCGCTTGAAAATTTTTATATGTTAATTTTACATAAGAACAATCTATTTCTAGCAAATCCAGGGCTAGGTTCTCACCGCTGTCGTTTATGTATTATAATCGAATGAGTGACGAGAGTTGCACTAATTGTAAGAATAAAAGTAACGAGATATGTGAATTAAAACAAATCTGAATCAACCGTAGTAACACACAAGTCAGTAATCAGAGAATATTGTTCATAATACATAAGGCCTGTTAGAATTACAAAATTAATTCAATTGAGAAATCCAGACTAACAATAAGTTGTCAAAAATCTATAACAATTGTAAGACTATGTTAATGTCTACTAGTATACTCAAGAGCACAAAAGTGAATTATCCTGACGCCGAACAATGGTAAGAAAACAATCTTTCAGAATGACCTGACGACATATGCACTTAAGAGCCACAAGAAATCGTCGTCGTTACGTGGAGGCAATTCGGGTGGTCTATTCGAAACCGCTTTATTTTACCTATAATAGTTCCATTTACTGGAATCGCTCTTCAGTGCCTTCAACGAATGCTCTTTCATTTATTCCTACAATTCTACCATGAGCTGTTATTATACAGAATGTTTAAAGTAATATAAAAATATGTTATAAATATGAGATAAAAATACCATTAACTAAATAAAATGAGAAATTGGTAAAAAGCAAACATTAAGTTATTTCTTTAATTATTTTAGATAGAATAGATGATGTGTTGGAAATCACATATTGTCTTATAAGTTCCACCAAATGGGGCACGTCTTTTATTGATCCCACAACAGGGATTCTTAAATTGCTTTCCGTTCATTGTCGTTGCCTCGTTTGCGGGTTCACGTTTGAAGTAGTTCGTGCTGGGCCTCGACTCATTACCGTTCCTTGTTAAATTTTACTGGTCTAAGGTCTATCCGAGGATAACAGCCAGTCTTTATGTCCCTGCTGGCATGGGCGCTACACAAAGAAGATCATCTTATAATTTTCCATAATTTTTTAAAAGTTTAATTTTAATCAATATTTTAATATTAGGTATATTTATTTATTTTGATGTTTATTGCTGATTTATATTTAATTTGAATGGAAATAACTTTTGTGTGTACTCAGTCTTGCACAAAAATCATAAACACTTTACGCCGCTTTTTAATTATGTCTTTATTCTTGTGGTGTCCTTCTATTTTTAACTTTTATTTGATGCTTGTTGTCGTCGACAAAGAGAGCTTGACCCCATTTCGCTTTTTAATAATTAGTCTTTTGCTGGTCGAGTCGTTTAATTGGATCTGATGGTGGACGAGTAAAAGTAAAGAGTAGAAAAAGTTCAAACGCTATTAATGAGAAGAGTATTGAAAGTCGAGTACTTAAATAGCGTTTTCTGTACACATTTGAACCGCGAATAAAGTTGGCGATGGTGGAAGTGCGAGTACGGAAGTATGAGCACGAGAGAGAGTGTGAAAGCAAAATTCTTGTCGCACAAGTTTGGTGCATCGTTTTGACACAGTAGTCCACACCCCGATGTGCCGCAAGTTGATCGTCAATTAAAGTTTACTCGCTTAAAAACTCCTCCATTACAATACCACCCACACTTTCACCCCTAGTACGACGCGCGCCGGCTATGAGAGTAAAAGTATAGTTAATGTTAAAAATAAATAATAAATTTGTTAACGAATGACCGCAGACAAGGATTAAGGAATAAAGTTAGATATCAATATAATACCAATTTGTACGTATCAGAGAAGTGTTAAAATCGGTGAAATAGTTTTCTTACAGATGGAATTTCTTATTTTGACATGGCGACCAAAATAAGAAAAAGTCAAAAGCACGTGTTTCTGTTGTGTAGTGGTTATCACATCCGCCTAACACGCGGAAGGTCCCCGGTTCGATCCCGGGCGGAAACATTTTATTTGGAATTTTATACAATATCCATTCTGCTAGTTTTATTTAAATATAAATTAAGTTTGAAGAAGTCAATTTTTTTTTATTATTTCTGTGTATATCAAGTAAACATGAGCACGTCTTGTTAGGATTAATTAATTGCATTGCTTTTTTATTACTTTGTATTAATAGTCTGTTGCAACAAAGATCAACATTTCTACGCACTAGATCAAAGACAATATTTCTACTAAAGCTTCCTTGTAATGGACATGCTTTAGTACTTCACTTGTTTTGATAGGCTACATTCGTCAATAGTTAGAATACCGGTAGAAAAAGTAAACAAAACGAGAGCGTGTTTTCGTCCGGGATCGACCTGAGGACAATACGCGTGTTAGGCGGATGTAACAACCACTACACCACGGAAACGACTTGGTACGATAATGGCGAATGTGTCTTCAAAAATAAACTTTTTTATATTAGACTTGTATTTAATTATTTAAGCAATATTCAGATATAAATTAATACTTGCGTCATCGTTGTAATTCACCAATAAAATTAATCGTAGCGTCTGTTTTGTTGGAGGATGAATATTAATACCAATAAATGTCTCAAGTGACAACTTCCAGTCAAAGATATTCTTAGACACTGTTGGAAACTTAGTAAATTCATCATTAGCTTAAGTTAATTTTCTTTCTCAACTAAGTCAGGAAAACTGGAATAAAGTTAACCAAACTTGTCATTTGCATAATAACTCATTCTTTTCCCCAAATCCCCTCGTTCCATTTTTGCGATAACTTCAGCACCCGTGTTTTGCTCAATATGAAAGTCACGTTCGGTCAAATAGCAAATTCTCTTATTTCGCTTATATTCTATTTTCTCATTTTTTCTTTGCTCACAACGTTTACGCCATTTTTTCAACTGCTTTTTCGACAACTCGCTTCCACCAGCACACCAGCACACACTTGTCTCATCTTTCCTCCCCGGCTTGCGATGAAGGTTGGCGACCACTAACTGGCGTACACAGTCCGGGAATGGCAAGAACAGAAAAAAGCGACGAGCAAAACAAGCCAGCAGGCCATTGAGCTTGTAGTAAATTTTCGTGTTACCTTTGCTAGTCAGAAGTAGTCGTATCCATAAAAAATATCATTTTACACCAGAATTGAAACGGTCATAAATCTAACTGATTTATACGGCGTGATAAAGGTCACCAGAATGGAGACATCCCGACCAACTTATTCTCAGTGCAATACGTGTGTGGTGCTATTGTTTTATGTAATAGCTAAAATGTATTTTATTGAATTGTAATATATTTTATTTGATTTTTTTAGAGAGAAAATATCAATATCTGCCGATTCTTTTGTAGCTTTACAAACATAAATTTCATTTGAAACAAAATGAAGGAAGAACGCAAGAACGATTATACCGTGGGGAAATAATTTTAATAGTCTAAACTTTGACTAATTGTACGTGCAGCACTTTTTTTGAGCTAGAATGTCCATCGTCTACAGTCATGAACGTGAAATATACTGTATTCAGCTCAGCGCGCGAGAAAGGACGGGAAGGTCCAAGCGAAACTACCCTCTGAATTCCCAGACAATAGATGAATGCCGCTGGTGTTCCTGCGACGGCAGCGCTTTAATTTAAGGATCGCTGAATCCGCGCAAAGTTTGTTGTTGCTGCAGCAGTATTCTTTAACAAAAGTCATGCACGTTTGAACGTCCCCATATACATCACCCGAGAATTCTAACTATAATCGAACAAATAGAATTTATAACAGTTGCATGCAAATAATACTGGTGGCCTGCATAGATGCAAATATATGCAAGTTAATGTCTTATTTTTGCCGCCCACATGCATACGAATTAGCCGCTTGTAACATTGAAAATAACCAACAAAGATTGGCTGGACATTCATTAACCTAGTTGTAAAATTTGCATTCAGCTAAAAAACATGGGATACATTTTTCTGTTTTGTTTTTTAACAGAATTCTCTTAGGTTTGTTGGTTTTGTCTCATTTCTTTAAGCGGGTTCTTTTGACTCTGACCGGGTTGAACCCTTCGCCATTCGATTTACACGCCTGGTGCCTTTTTTCGTGACCTCTTAATTCATTATTAGACTACATTTATTTTTTAGTCGTCTACCACACAATGGCAGTGGCATTATGGTTGAATGTAGGTTAAAGATTTGAATGAAAAAATACGCAAAACTAGAACGAAAAAATTTCCTTTTTTTGTGCGCAACCTATCATTAATTATTACGCTATAATTATTAAGCGTACGCTTGGTTGATATTTAAAAACACTTAGCGTATTTTAAGATTTATCTAACTTTGTGAATTTATTCAAGTTTGAAAATAACGATGAATTAAAAAAAACATTGAAATTTCAGACGCTACCTGTAGAAAGTTTGCAGATTACAGTGGTATTAGCAATTAAAATTTTAATTGCAATTAAATTCTTAAAACTTTTGGAAACTTTCAGGAGTCTCCTTTTATTCCGGTGTTCATCATTTGCGTTTGCTTTGCGCTCTATATCTTCGTGTCCGGTTTCCGAATTAGACGAGTTCTTCGCTGGTGGAACTTTAAAGTTGAATCTTGAAGTATCATCAACGCTGATATTACACCGACTTGTCGTGCGACAGAAGTTAGTTTCACTTTTTCACATTCTCATTTAAAACGTAATAATTTTCTAGTTTTCTCGTCACGTGCGTCAATTCTCAGCGTCTGAGCTCGTCGCGAGTCGTTTTGAAATCTGAAAGTATGTGTTCTTCGTTCTGGCTGCTTTCTGCTTTTCATTGAAGGAGTCGAATTGAATACGCGCAGAGGGTTGAAGTGAAACTTTCTTGCTTAGAAAACATAATAAAAAAACAAAAAAATCGTATACACCCAACTTCTTCTATGGGTCTACAGTTTCTCGACATTTTTGTCCTTGCGAAAATATTGAACTACTATATTTGGTGTCTTGTAAGTGTGGGCTACGTATTTTATACACTTCTTTGAAATTTATTTTGCCCAAACTGCGAAAATGTTTGCAATATTAACAGAATGAGAAATACACTTGCTGCAAAAGTTATGATATAAATATACATAAAATTTTATATCTAGAAATGTTAAATATTTCATAAAATCATAAAAACATTATGAGTGTTTAAAGAATTATTAATTTTTCTAGACAGATAATATTTGCATTATTTGTTTACTGTCCAACATAAAAGAGGATTTTAAAATGTTAACTGATTTTCGTGAATATTGGTGTGTTGATTACAAATCCGCATTTTTGTTATACAATTTTGTCAAATATCTTAAGCAGAAATTAAAGTCAAAAATGATTTAAATTACCCACAATTTCAACTTTGACCACAACTTGTTAAAACAAATTTGATGTGTTACAATTTTTATTCCCAGGTAGAATCAGCATATCAAACTACACCTGAATTAGTTTAAGAAATAATAACTAATATCACAATTTTTTGTCAGACAGTATTCTTTTTTAAAGTAAATTTTTCTGTTTTGGTAGACCAAAAGAGTTTATTCCGAAACGACTGTACTGATAATTAAACAATTAAGGCAGCGCGAATTAAGTAACCATTGAGCTGGTAGGGTGGAGGTTTCTGGACTATTTCCGGAGCTTTTAAACTCTAACTTTGAACACTTAATATCGATTGCTGCTTCAACTTCAACTTTTCTCTTTAAACTTCAAGTAACGCGAGTTTCTCGACTCATGCTGAAAATAAAGTTTTTTTACGCTTAAATTGCACCTTTCCACACTTTCACTTTACTAATTTTCCGATTTTCGTGGAATTTAACAAGTTTGTAAAATTCATCAAACGTCTAAGATATATCCCAGTGCATATCAAAAGTTATGCCACTATGAAAGTGTCAAGTATAAATAAAGGCGGTTATACATGAATGACGTTCATAAATAAAGTGAATAAAGGAAGTATCTAAAAAACGGCACATTGCACACGATTACGCAAAATATTACGAGAATAATAAACTGACACATATCTGGCCATATCATAGCCACTACATGTTATGGTCCACGCTTCTGCCTTTGTCTTGTTTTATTTACCATTCACTTTTATGCCTCGAAACAATTCAAGTAACTACTGTAATTGAAGTAACTAATAAAAGGATATTTAAGACCTAACCTTGTGTGGCAACCGTAAAATTGTGGCACTGATTATAATGTTGGTTGAGTTTGAACCGCACTTGAGAACCAAATTTAATAAACGTTGTTTTAGAAAATAGGTACGATTAGTACAATTATGATCAAAATATTGTTTGTGATTTACGCTTCTATAAGTTAAACCAAATAATAATTTACAAACCAAAATTATAAAGAAGCAATTTGTTTGAAAAAGGTGTGTTAATGCGATTAATCTACATTAATTTACTGTTTAGCATCTGCTTAATATATTAATATATTTTTTAATTAAGTTTCTCTTGGTATACATTATACCGAACTAACATGCTAACATGTTTTAATGACATTACAAAAACGCAAGACGTTTATTAATTAAGTAATTAATTACTTGGAGTAATTTAAGGAAAAATTAATATAAATTTTATGTATATTTTCTGGTACTGCTGTTTTATAAATGAACACAATTAACCGCCAACACATCAAAAATAAAACGAAGAAAAAATTATTTTAAAACATTTTTTAACAAAGGCCAAAATGATATAAATCTATGTAGGTGGTATATGAATGGGATTTCATTTTGCGGTAATTTGTTTCCGACACATTTTCAAACACATTTGAAAGTGGGTTACGCGCAATAAATTTTTGGTTAGATTTAAGTTTGGCAAACTGCTTGCAATGCGATGCATTAAATGCGCAGACAATTGCTTGTTCGCGTGCAACTAAGCACGATTCGCGCGTCGCGCGAAATGAAGTGTCGAGAGTAAATAATAGGCGAAGTATATATGAAAGCTTTAATGTGTAATGCGTAGCTCATAGCGTACTTTCAAAATGCGGATGAGATTAATTCCGCAATTGTGCTCGAATTCATAAAGACGCGGTGTGCTGCAAAAGATTTGCAAGTAAAATTACAATTGCATAAGCTTTGTGACATAAATTTTAAGAAACTGTTAAAAAAATTATTTTTGAATCTAATTTCAAAAATTTTTTTAAGGTGATGTCAAGAATTTTAGTATGACACTCAAATTTTCAAGTTTCTGTAAATTGCAAGAAAATATAAAGGAAAGCGCAAACCAGAATAGTAAATGTGTAAAATTGTGCAAATCCCAAAGGAAACACAACTGAAAACTCTTTTCCATTTTGTCTCTTTTTGTGGCTGGCCGGCGTTTTTTCCTGCAATAACCCAATGGAGAGCAGCGAGGTGGGTGAAACGTGGACACGGTCGTGGATTGGAAATGAACCAGCACGGTTATAGAAACTTCCACGCATGCATCTGTGCAACTGCAGCCCTAGAGGTATTTCGCGCATACACGCCTGTCTATGCGCGAAGTCCATTCGGTCGAATCCAATTTATTTTCCTCGTGTTGTACAAAATTCATATCTATACGCTGCTATTCCACTGTGGGGCTACAATATGAGTAGTTATAGCAACAACCCGTTCAATAATTTCAGCTATCTATCTGCGCTCTTGCCCCGCAACTGTTCCATATCGGTGTGCTGCGTTTTGAGTTTTGGTCACCATGCGTTTCAGTTAGTAAATATCAATGCTGGCATATTGCATACCATATGTCTACACATATACAGCAATAAGTAATTTAATTAAAACATTAGATATTAATTATAAAACTTATAAAGTATTTGAGAAACGACGGTTCTCTTAATCTTTTGATTACGCAAATCAAATTACAAAAACAGTTATTTATTGAATAAATAATTCGAACAATGTGTATTGTCTGCAAACAAACTGTAGTGTTACAATTGTTGAGTTTAACCTGAAGCTGTAGGTGGAAATGCAAAAATTGAGTACATAAACTTTGCGGTTTGATCCGAAGTGGACGTATAGGTTTATCTTTTTCAGAAATTTGGCAACCACAAACTGAATACTGAATATCACGTGCATTACTTTTTTGTTTGTGAGGTCGCCGAAAGTATATTTGCAGGTCAGCGCAGATTAAAACAAATAATTTTTTTTTAATTTATAAAATTGAAACGGTTTGACAAACTGTCATAAATCCTATGAAATTGAAACAGGATATTCAAGTGAAAAATGCATATTTTATTAAATAATTCATACATCACCTGCAAAGTGTGGAATTTGTTTCGCAACGATTATTTTAATTGCTGAAACTGAATAATCTACAATTTTCCAATTAACTTATGAACTCTGACGATTTCAGAACTGTTGATTAGTTTCTATTTTAAGTATACAGCGTACGCAATGAAAGACATACAAAAAAGACATATAAAATTGCAGTTTTTCTATAAAAACAATTCATTAAATTGTTTCTACTTTGTTTCAGAGTTCCATGATGCTCTCTACTTCTGAGAAGAAACGTAAGCGATGAGCATTCGCGAGATTGTGAGTGTGACGCGAGCTACATAACAGACCAAAGCAGTAATGTTTTAGCGACGACGTGCAGCGGATTTAATGAAGTGCTAAAATGAGGATTTGATCGATAGCAACGCGCAGGAAGTGTCAGTAATGTTCGCGATGGCGTCGACGTTTTTATTCTCCTCCGCTTCTAGTCGAAGGAAACACAACTCCGAGTCATTCGCGCAGTTCCTGATATCTCTGTTTATAGTGCTCTTAACAAGCGAGGAGTCTCTTCAATTAGAACTGGGTAAGTTGCCGCTCCGATCAACACTGCACAGGTGGTAGTTCTATTACTTTGTTTGCTCTATCCCTTCAACCCGTCGGTTCTATTAGGTGCACATTGACCGCGCTCAATTAGAGAGATAATAGATGGTTATCCTTGTTTTACTACTACGTAAATTCTACTATTTTAATAGCGTAACTTAATTATTATCATAATCGTTGCAGTTATCTCATTATAACGTGCAGTACATGCTCTATTATTAATTTAATATTGGATTGGCTTTGAATCGTGGTCGATTGTTGGCAAACTGGTTGGTCAATTGGGCCTTATGCAATTTAACCGTAATCCTGTAAATACTAGTCTTTAGAGGTATGCATTGTTCCTGCAAACAAACAAACAATGCGGATTTCCTAACCAATTAACACCGCAGGGAATTATTCAATTGCAAATTATTAATTTATTTTTTGCTCAATCAAATGATCGTATTCATACATACATTATGTACGTCTATGTAAGTAGTAACAACATGCGGTTTAGAAAAATGTTTGCAATAAAACCGGTGTCTTGAAACGGCTCACTCAACTGCAATAAAATAATTTTATATTAACGTTTCTGTTTTTTGCAATATGTAATTCGGTACTAGTTTTATTTTCTAAACCTAAGAGTAAGCTAAAATGCAAAATATCCTGCGCGTTCACCATGCTTATAATGCAATATATAAATTACATATTCCGGAATATTTAAAACATATGTGTAGGATTAGATGAATATTGGTGTCCAGTACTAGTGTGTGTTAGTAATAAGCCTGTAAGGACTCTTAAACATAATGAAAGTGCGTTAATTTCTTGAAGAATAGATTGTGGTTTAAAAAGTGCGGAAAGATGGATACCAGATGTCAAAGTGCATGCCTATAGAATTTAAAAGATAAGAGATAAATGGGCAGTTGGCCGTTATTTAAAAATTACTATTAGTTCATGATTGCTTCAATAAACAAGACACGTTAACTTGGGAAAAAACAGTACCCAGATTTTGCCTACTCCAGCAAGACTGCATCGCCGAATACGTGTGTACCAAACGGCATTAGCTGCTTTGACTCAACTATGCAGCGTGAGACGAAAGCGGCACCGATATCGCTTGCGAATATAATATACAAAACGCTATTCGCAACCAATTGGAACCGATCGGAACGAATGCCGACGTGCCGTAGCGTTGCTTCATTTAGGGTGAGAGTTTTCTCCCCGGGGTAGAGAACGGCGGGCGCTGCGGCGCGAACGTGTGTATGCGCGCCGCAATCTCGACGCGCAAATATATTGCATATAAAATATTCCAATTTATCGAATATCGAGGCACACGCGGAGAAGTATCGAATCGTGCGCCAGCGCCAGTGCACAACAGACGAACACTGAGGAACGGAAAACGCGGAAACGAAGCGACGTAGAAAGCATATTGAATGCATTGAGTGGCGGAACTTGTATCTATGGTTATATATATTGAAACGTGCCGAAGAACTTCTGCGACAAACTGCTAAGCGAAATAAAGACAATTTACCGGTAAAAATACAAAAAGATTTTCATTACAATAAAGCTAGATTTGTGTTTGTATCAGGTAATCTGAAAGATTTTGAGAAGTTGGCAAGAATTTAGAGTCAATGTAATTTGTTTTAATGTAAAAGTGAGTCATGCTAGATTTATTCGCAATTTTCAATTATAACTATGAAATTCTTTTTCAATTTTACGCATCACGCCTAATGTCCCTTGAGTGACGATTTTCCAGTAATTGAAAAGTTTTTTACTTTTATTATCAAATCGCCAGTAAATATTAATTCAATAGTTAAATTAATTAAAATTGAACTCTTATGTTGAGAAAACACCACTTTACCATAAATTATTTATTTAAATTGAGTTCAGTAATAAGTAAAGGATGGACGAAAGGTTGTCCAATTTTTTTGTTATTTTACAATAAATAGAGATGATAGAATCCAGTAAGGCAAATTATTGTATTATCGTCCACATTTTTGTGATAATTGTTTGTTCTTTTATTAAAAAATATTTTATTAAATATTTATTCTCTGCTATTGCCAACTATTTCATGCGACTTATCGACCAGTTGTCAGAAATCGGCTGAAAGCACAAATATTATGCCAATCGTGATTTGTGAGTGTTAAGTTTAAACGTTGTTGTCGGTTTATTTATGGTAAGTTTGACATTTTAGAAATTATGAATACATGATAGCAGGTATTGAAATCTCAATTTCAATGCATTTATTTGTATGTTACACTAACAAAAAGAAGGTAAGATTTCTGCAGGCTTTGGAATCCTGGTATATAAAGCTTTCTAGGCATCTTGATCAATTGCGTAATAGTTTTGTTGTTATAAATTCTTAAAATTCTTTATTTCTTTGTCGCAGGCGATAAACACGCACTCCAATGAGTGAGAAAAAAACGCGCATAATACCTGTTTAAACGCGTAAGAAAGAAATGGAATGAGAAACGACGAGAATTTCTAGTTGTCCCGTCCGCTCAACCGGCGAGATCGGCTCGTTCATTCGTGTGACATTTGGTGTGACGCGTTTTGCGCTGCTGCGCTGTAATCTACAACTTTTCTCCCATTGTACATTTTATCCGCTTTTCGTCTCAACACTTTTTCGCGCGTTGAAGCTAGTATTTGGAGCGCTCTGTCGCACTCAACTCTATAATATTTGACTTTTGTAATTTTCAACTACATGGCATTATATTCAAGGTTTTAGGAGCCTGCAGAAAAAATTTCACGCTAATTGGTTGACCGAATACCTCTTTTTCTTTTTGTATTATACTTCTAGCATTAGAGCTTAATATAAGAGCATTTCCGCTTAATCTACTGCTAACAATTTTAGACAAATTAACAATTAATCATTGTAGTGCAATGTAAT
>JAODGE020017420.1:0-10925 GCA_027574965.2 Ecitophya simulans | reverse complement strand
TAAGGAACTGAAGGGATAGATTGATTATTTATGTTGTATAATGGTTATCACTGATTTTGTTATTATTACTAATTTTTTTATTGTTAATTTTTATTTAATGTACTGTGTTAATTTATTAACTACTGTTTACACATAATTTGTTTAATACATATAATAAAGAATTGTGAGTAAAATTTAATATTAATTTTTAATATATAATTTTAATTTGAATATGAGCGGGAACCAGCGTGGCGTAGTGTGGGCGTGGCCTGTTCAGTGAGAATGAGATAACTATATATTGCTCTCTATAGACTGTCAACGTTTTCTGGGGGAAATCCCGGTTAGGGGATTTTACATTGAGTGGACGTCCACTGGATATATCTTCCATTCGAAGATCCCTAAAAAGGTTTTCTTTCCGTGAGAGGTAATTGCGAACCCACCATCTTCGCTTGTTTCAATTGTTCGTCAAACTTTCCTCGGAAGTTAGGTATATACCGCACAACAAAACAAGCTCTTTGAGTGACATTTTGATGTTGACTCGGCCTTAATGCCACTTATTGCGCATGAGCATCAAGCGCAACAAAATGACAAGTTGCTTTCAGCTTGGTAGTCCTGAAGCATTTTAATGGTGTTCTGTTCTGTTACATAGTGTGGACGGAGCATTAATAACAATTAAATAACAAACCTATACGAGTAACCCGTGGTGGTTTTGTGGTCTTTTGAACACTCTCTTTCAGATTATTATAATCGGAACCATGCATACGGATTGCGTGCATAGATTCCATTTTCTAACTTATGTAATTTAAAGCATTTAAAGGTTGTCATTGAGCGCCATCTTTAAACAAATTTATCTTATTAGATTGACCAACCAGGCTTGGATATTTCTCCGAATTTTTGCCTAGAGTGATGTAATACGTATTTATCTATGAGCATAAGTGCGAGGTATTGCAACTCTAGGTAACCTAACTCGAGGTATGCCAGCGTTGTCAATAATTACAATAATTATATTGAAAATTAAATGAAATTCGATTTATTTCCAACATCCCTAGCCGTGCAAAATGTTGCAAACGTCGTAAAGGTGACATCTGCCAACAGACTCATTTAATTTGTATTGATATACACCCAGTCACAATATTATCAAGCATAGAATAGCTTCTCTTAATACAACAATAAGAATCATGAAACCCGCGTACGACTTAGTATCATTTCACATTCTTGGTAAGAAATTTAATTTGTTTTAATCTCTACTAACTAGAATTCAATTTCAGAGAAGTTCAATAACAACTATTTAATCACCTGGACATATCCGAAAATCTCAGATGTTGTCAAACAAAAGCTTGAGCAATATTGCATGAAACAATTAAACATGAATTTTATATATCTACGATTAGACAATGAATGGGTGTACATTTGTGAACGTATCAAAGAACACAAAACTTTTACACTTGTGTTAGTCACAAAAGGTTTCAATCCTACAGAATATCGACATTTTGTGAGTCACATGTGCAACATTTATGAAACCAATTATAAGCCAATTGAACTGGTGCACATATTTCTGGGGGCCTTTACCAATGGCTGTTATATGATATCCCAACATGGAATACAGCACAATTGTTACTTGAATGATAACAAGGCTATATTCAATGAAAATTTTTATGGTAAGCAATGTGTTTAACTAGAGGGGTGCTAATAGCCTGAATGTGTTGGAACTATAGTTCATGGACTGGACAATTTTTTTATGGTTCTAATTTCGTTTCGGGCTAATGTTTTATCAAAACGAAAAAATTAAGAGGAATGTGTATGGTTAAGTGCATGCGATAGGACAACACATATTTATTTTCAATTATAGGGCTTTTATTGTAAAATTTAATTTGTTAAATAACTAGAAATTTTATTATTTCTGATAAAAAAAAGTTTTTAATGGATTCCCAAAGCACATCATGATTAAATTTGTATCCCTCATAATACTCTATGGAGAAATTGATAACAAATGTTTAGTCCTACTTGGACATGTTTTATAAACTAAATCACATTTCTTAAATGTCACTTTTATGTTGACATTTAGTCTCATTGAGTTTCTAATGTTTATTAATTATAATATATGAAAACAATTAAAAATTTATCAATTTCTTATTCTCGGAAATAATAAACTTTCCTACATCCAAAACTGATCTTTATTTGAAAAAAAAAAAGTAATTGAGTTGTAACGTTTGTGTGGGTTGACCATCGCGTTTTATTAATTTTTAGTGCTTGTGAATGCATTTGATGCGGAAATTATTTTAATTTTTAATGCACTCTTATTGAAGAAGCGGATTATTGCATATCACTGTGATATTGGATGTTTGTTAAAGGTATTACTTTAATTTTATTCTCTTAAATATGAAGCAATATTAGTTGTGATTTTTTTCAGCATATTGAAGTAATGGTACATTTAATTGACACCAAATTGCGCTCTCCAAATGAATATTTGTTTCCTTGCATAGGAAACGTCACAATGGAACTTAAAGTAAGTAGCTAATTCCTCGCAAACATGAAATTAGCTTCAATTATGACATTTTAAGGGGAAAACGTTCTTCTTAGCTGGAATAACTGACAAAACAATAAATATTAAACCAGATGCCTATGATCTGTACATAAACTTAGAAAATTCATCAATAAACATATCTCCAAACAGCAATGGTACGTTTTAATTGCGTGAAAATGTCGGATAGTAATCTCTAATGTTTCTTGGTCCTCAGATATTTTTCTGATGACAAAATGGCACAAGGAAATAGCAGCATTACTCACTGAAAAAGACGACTCGAATAAAACAACAGATTTGTACCGGAAAACCTCGGATTTGCTAGAAAACCTGCGCAGCTTTGCTATAACTTCCACCGCCGACAATCACACATCCATTATCACCCTAGACACGCTCAGAAGTAAAAAGTTGCTACCAGCTATGGAGAATTTTTTATTGAATCTTGCCATTGCTGAAAACATTATGATGCTCTAACTTCTTGCAAACCTCATAAATTGTCTCATATTTGTCCTTATACCTATAAAATACAAAACGGCATTTAACATAAATACAGTTTTTATTATCAAATACATTCTACTCATTTCATATGTACAAATGTTAACAACACTTAGAACTATTAAACAACAAGTCGCGGGATCGAAGGAAAATTGATACAACAGACATAACCAATTACTTGAAAACGAGAATTGGTAAAAAAAATTGTGGAAGCTTTGGGCTTGTCCACGAATTATACGAGCATAGAAATGCAAGAACGATAAACATTACTCTAAGGGACTCATTCTTACTGCTAAATTCCTTGAAAAGAAAACTTGCATAGTAAAACTTATGCCCAATACAACTTTGGATCATCGCGTCGGTATTGTAGTTTAAGGACATGCCGGTATATCTTTAACGCTGGTCCAAGTTTCAAATGAAGTCCTTTCAGGACATCCATTCGGCGCATTAAAAGAAGCGAATGTCCATCAATTTCCTATAAAGCCATACGTAAAAGTAGTTGAGTTGCAGTGCAGGTTCAAAACTCAAAGCAAAGAACATTTAAACTTGCCTGCTCCTTGAAAACTGCCGCCTCTTCTGGGAAGAATTCCGCAAAGTACTGCGTTACTTCGTCAGAGCTCCAATTGCTCGCATCGGGTATAGACGGGTCGATATTTTCATCCAAAGTATCCATGTCGTCATCTTTCGTGCTGCTGATGTGCGATTTGCTGTCGGAGCCCGACAGACTGTGATTGTCGTGTCCGTTGTGATTCGTTTGCGGACTTAAAGTTGGCAGAGTTGGACTCGAAGGCGCGGACGTGTAACGTGGGCTCGAGTTATGTGATAGATCTGGACTTAATGTTGTTCTCTCTGGTGACAATGCTAAAATGTTCGAATTAAAATCTCGTGAACTTTGCAAGTTTACAGAAAGCAAATTAACTCACCAGTTTTGCAATTATCGTTAGCATCAATCTTTGGTTCCATGTTATAATCCATTTGAATATTATCGACGGCAAGTTGTTCCGCCATTTTGCAATTATTGCACAGCCATTTTGTCGTTGGTTTAATCTTCTCAACAATTCTTGGTGAATGACAAGGGTTGTGGTATGCATCAGCACAGATTGAGCAGACCACTAAACTTCCCTGTTAAAAATTAATGATAATTTGGCAATAAATAACAAATTTTAGTAACCAGCAAAAACTATAAAATAAAGACTTTTTATATTAACTGGGACTATAATTTAATAAAGGACAATGTGATTTCAGTGATATTTAAAAGGTTACTTAAGATCATTAAGAATTTACTTACAGCATCTGATGTCTCATAACAAACCACACATGTTTTACAATGCGGACACTGCCAAGTATTGTCTGGATACATTTTTAACATCATATCATCACCATTTAGACAACTTGCATGTGCTGAAACAACATTTTTAGGTTAAATCACAAACTGCACTGAATTATGCCTTTCCAGTGAATTAAATATATTTTCAAACTCTACAAACCTTCTTAAATGCTGAACACTACTGCATTTTGTTACTATCTTCGCAATTTTAATATCAAATAAAATACAGTAAATGTTGCTCAACACAAACTTAAAAAATAACAAACATATTTTAATCATAACAATTACCTTTATTACTGCACTCTCGACATGAAATCATCTTTTCCACAGGTCCTTTCTTGTTCTGAATGTGACAAACAGAACAAACGCCTCCCTCAGTTCGTCCAGTCTGTGATGCCCTAGATTCTGGCCTAGAATCACTATCTATGTTTAGCTTCTTGAAAGCATTTTTCGTGGAGCCCGGTGGCCGTCCACGTCGCTTAGGCATATTGCTCTCGGACGGATCAAACACTTTTTTCGCTTTCTGTTAAATAAAACAATAAATTATTATTCACTATGCAAACATAGAGCTTTGTTTGGTGAGAAGCTATTCTCAGATCTGTCAAAAATCAGAAGTCAGCCAAACAAAGTGCTTAGATGAGTGGATCTCAAAATTTTTAACAATTAAACTGTCAGAAAAAAAACTAAATGAAAAGCAATATGTAACTCTGAACATTAACACAACTTATAACTAGTTTGCAGTGTTTATAGACTGACCTAAGTTTAAATGTTGTACTAGTAACTGCAGCAGGTTATGTTCTATTGTTGTATTGATTAAAACTTTTCAACATAACATAAGTCAATTTAAAATTTACCTTTCTGCGTCCACCGACACGTTGACTGTTCTCGTTGAGCGCGTGCTTCATATTTTCCATCGTGAGCAGCTCGCGCTTAGAAGCCATCCGGCCAGTCTTGGTAAGAATGCAACCGCGCTTGTGATAGCGGACGCGCGCACGGCCTGGCGGCCGACCGCGTACAGGGGTGGCGGTGGTCGCCGCTCCCGCTCTCCTACTAGAGGCGCTGCGCTCGCTCACGCTGCTCGCTCGACTGCCCTCATCGTCCTCCTCCATTTCGCTATCCTCATCCGCTTCGCTTTTCTCGCCCTTGTTCTCCTCCTGGGTACAGTCATTCGCGTCATCCTTAAATCGATCCGACTTAACCTCAATGGTCGGCTTTCGGTGCATAACATGATGATTCCGCATCTCCTTTTTAATGCGCGTGATTTGTTCTTTTCCATTTTGATAGGCGCCGCCATTTTGTTTCCTCGAGCCGACGCTCTGTGGCTTTCCGACCAAAAAGTTCCCGCTTTCCAATCGAACCAGACCACCACTTTCGACTTCTTTTTGCAGCAAGAGCAGCAGATACTTCTTCGTGTATCTGACGCTATCCTTTTCGAGAATCGTCTTGATTAAATGCAGTTCGGGTATACCAAGGTCCAGGTAATCTGGTTCCTGCAGCACCAGCTCCGCAAACGTGTTGGTGAGCAAATTGGTAAACTTCCTGCGCGGTTTGTTATCCAATCGTCCCCCGGTCGTCGTCGCGCCCCCACCTGGCGATGCCAGGTCGGCATAAACGGCGCGGCGCTTTTGACGCGCATATTTTTTCGCCGCGTTGCGATAACTTATGTTGCCCTTGTAGGAGACCCGCAACACGACGCCATTTTCAACGCACCGGTCCAAAGCAATGCGCGATTCATTAGAACCGAGGCCCTTCCGCCGGTAGAGACAATTGTAGATGCGCTCGGCGTCGGGGCGCGCTTTGCGTCGGCGGAGTTGATCGATCGCTTCGAGGATCAGATCCTGGTGCGGTACCCAATCGCACATGACGACCAATTATCTGCGAACCGAACGAAACAAAAATAATTATTATAATCGAATTCGAAACTGGTGTCGAAGTTTAATTAGATAATGTTGTCAAAATCTGTTTAATATATCCGCCCTGGGAAATATGTTTATTACACACCACATCTATGGCACACCTGGTAGATAATACCGCTAAAGCAAAGATAAATTTGTAAAATAACAAGGCATTAAAATCACAATCTGTTGCCCTTATTCAAGGTCCAATATAATTACAATGGCATTAAGACTAAAATTAAAATTCTTACAATTTTGGTGGTTTGGATAAAAAAAAAATGGAAGTTTTACAGTAAAGAGGCAACTTTCGATGAAAGGTCTTGCGTTTTACTAATTTTAGGTAGAATTCCTTACGTATTTAATCGAATTTGGAGTCACATAAACAATGAAATCGCTAGCCGTGTGAATGCGCTTCATTTGCCATAGGAACGCGCCCGACGCATCGAAACTTCGCGTTGCTCGTTTTGCGCGCTGCGCGCCAGGAACGCTCGCGGCGCAAAGTTTAGAGCGTATCAGAGCGTCTGTGCGCCGCGCGGCCATCAATTAGCCGTCGAAAATTCAATAATCGACGCTCGCGCGAGATGTCACATCCGCGATAAATCGACGCGTCTTGTCTCACCTCCGCGCTCGTCCCATTCCGTGCGCGCCTTTTACACCGAGGGTCAGTGTTGAATCCCTCCGCACCTGCCATCGTAACGCCACGAAATAACATGAAATAACGCAATAATAAAAAAAATGAAGCACGCGAAATACGTGGTAAAGACGCCAGTACGAGGCACCATGCGATAAATGCGTCGCAACACGTTTCAAGCGCGCTTCAATTAATGCCAACCGGCACACAGACGCGCGTTTTGTAACCTTAAAGTTAATTCTTTGTGCGGGCCCGGGCGAGAAAACTACGCTCGAGTTGCGAGCGCAAGTTGCGGCACATCCTCGCCCTTCACACGCACGTGACGTCGTCCGGCGCGATCGAAATTGGCGGCGCTTATGCGCGATCGTCATTTGTATTATTTAAAGGTGCCGAGGTGAATGGTGTGGAGCTACTCACGTCGTGTAGGGATTCGCAGGGATGGCAGGAACGCGGAAAGCGCGATTCTCGGTCAGCGCACGGTGCTAACGCGACGTGCGGGCGCACACTGAGCGCGAGACGAGAGCCGCGCGAGCCGTGCGCGACGGCAAGTTGCCGAACGCGCGTCGATAAACACCAAGCGCGCCGCAAAACGCACCGCGAACGCGGAATATTTAATCCCGGTTGCCTCTCCCGCAAGCCTTGCCCGAACCTTGCCCGAACGCGGAATAACGCAACGACAAAGGAAATCTCTCACAATATCCGAATTTTTATAGGATCAGTTTGCAAGCGATCACGAAACGCTGCGAAACTCCCCGAATTACCATGTAGGGCGGAACGCAGTCTCTCGTTCTCTTCGGGTCCAACACATGAGGCGCGCAAAGCCGCGACAATAGAGCGCATTGAATGTGCTCAGCTTTAAAGCGGCGAATTTATATCGGAGCGCACCGCACGAACGCGACACAACCTCAAACCGTGAGTGCGCACTGAACGGCAGGCGCGTCTTGTTGCGCGTCTGGCACCGCACGAAATCAAGCGAAGGTCTTGCTCATTGTTTTCGGCGTGCGTCGCGGCCGATTCCTGCATTTTCGATAACTACATCGAACCAAACCACCTTGCAAAAACAATATACAGGCGTTTCTTCGTAATATCGCCATCCGTCGATCCATCCAGTGCAACACGCAACTTTTTGACCGCCCAATAAACGAAAATACAAAATGTGAATAACTGGTTGCCTAAATCGCATAGGGCATGTTGCACGCCACTCGCTTCGCAAATAGGCGGAAGAAACCAGGAACGACGCAACAGTGCGAACCGGCGTTTAACATGACGAAAACCAAATCGAGCACGAACGATTCGTCGTCGGCGCGCTGCGCAGGTTATGCGGCTGCCGATCCGATTCGTGAACAAGAAACTATCGAATGCAAAGCAACGCAACGCGCGAATGGTACAAATTATTTTCATCTTACCCTTTGCTCCCCTGTGCGATTTAGGTTCGTGTTCGCGAGAAACTGGCAAAATTGTTCTTGAAGAACAGACGGTGAAATCACGCCGTCGCGACTGGCGAGATTGTGTAAGTTTTCGGTGCGCAGGCGGGCGGAGCGTGCGAAAGTGCGTGCGTGCGCGCACATGCGACAGCGACGAACGACCAACGCGCACTGCTCGCGTTGTCGTGCAGAGCGCAAAGCCGCCAGGGTGGCTGGTGGCTCGTTGTCCACACACCGCAGGCGCACGCCCGTTCCTGCCGTCTCCACCGCTTCGCACAGTCGCGTTCCTTCTTCCTGCCCTCACAATCTCTAACGCTGTTGTCATCGCCCATTAATTCCTTAAAACTTTAAGCGGAGATTCCGCGGCGCCATTTTGCGTGCGCGCGAAGTAAACAAGTTTTTTTAATGCGGTGTCGCCATTTTGCAGCGCTACATAAACAAGCAGGAAACAAAATCCGTTCGCTGAACGTTCGTCTAATTGATGGCACGCGTTGTGCCGTGTGCATATAAATCGCGACGGAGCGATGTCGAACGATGCATTATCGTTTTGGGACGGTAAACACAGCTACGTTTATCGCGCGGCGAGCGCTCGCTTTGCTTGCGCTGCGCTTCTCGCACCTTGCGCACTGGAGCAAGCTTGGGCTGCTGCGCGCATTTTTACTTTTCACAGTAAGAGTTGTCCATATTTTATATGATTCAATCTAGCGAATGATTTAGGAAATGTGTACATATCAAATCGTCCACAAAATGCGATTTAAACGGCTAGGTGATGCAACAAACGATTAAAGTCGCCTCGACTATATGCAACCAAAGATACAGAGAAAATTATAACAGAACTCGATAGGCCATGTATATAAACTTAAAACATTTTTCTAAAAGTTTTCAGAAAATAAGTGTGTAATATTGTTTCGCATTATATTGTATTACACCACATACAAGCACTTTGTCGCTATTTTGTTGTCAAAGTATCCTATCAAGTAATTCACGAACCTATCAAGTCTGCTTTTGGCGAAAACTGACAATTCGGTACATTCTCCGATGTTAAACGCGTTTTAAACTTATCGAAATCAATTATAACTTCTCTAGGAGACAAGGTTTTGCTTGATAATAAATGTAGTATAGTGCGATCACAATGACAACGACGAAATCTGTTTGAATTAAGTCTAAAATTCACAATCCTCAAAGTCCATTAAATGTAGCGCCCTTCAATCGCACTGTTTCCGACCCTTCGAATGAGTATAACCTCCACTTAAAAATAAATGCAAATATTACAATAGATACATATTACAATAAATCTTCTATCGCATTTTGTTTGGCTATAATAAATTACTACTGCCTTTATAGAGAAGTTAACAAACGTCTTAACATTGAGGTTGTTCTGTCTCTGCTCATGTTCCATCTCAACATTTTATGATAAATATATCTCTGTAATGTTTGTTCACTTTGTTATGTTACAGGAAAGATTATTTATAATAGATATTTATATATATATGCAGTTAAAGGATATTGCTTTAGCTGAACATTCCAAACTATTTATTGTGATGTCGATTACCGCAGAATCGCCAATGCAGATGCAAGTGCAAAGATATGTTAGCATTGTATCATCATTTGAAGCAAACTGCTGTAAACTTACGAGCATGAAACGTTTTACTTTATATCTACATTTGCAGTGCCACAAGACACATATTCACATATTTTTCAACGAATTCAGTAGGCAATAGCACGTTACTAATAAAGTTCAACTATTGTTCATTAATATTGACACCTTAAGCAGCCTGATTCACCATATTGGATATATTTTTACCTATACAATAATATATAGTATATAATTCAACATTGGTGGACATTTTGCATTCGTAGATAAAAACAAAATGGCCGCCCTATTGTATGCTATATTTGCATTTATCTAATTTTGTCTTTTGTCCTAATAACAACGAGAAACGTGATAAAAATGCACAATTGGTTTCGTTCACGATTTACGCTGTTACTTTTACGTAACCTTATAACTTTAACAAAATCACGATAATTTGTTTAAATAAATTTAAATCGATAACTTAGCGATTCTATGCAAAATAAATACTTCAATGGCATTAGTATAGCGCAAAATCAAAAACGATTAGGGGCGGAACGCGCGACTTTTAAGATGTTCACCAAATCCAATTATCTTCCTGCACGCGTCATTTTCTATGCAATTTGACAAAAGACGTATCAAGATTAGTAAATTTTTTGTTTTGTTTTTGACTCTGCGCCAGCCTGAAAATAAACCAACAATAAGTCGCAATAATTCACCTAACCAAGTTCAACGTCAACCTAACCACACGTACGACTTGCATATTGACTTCCATTGGCCGCGTTGGTGAACCGCGCGTAATTACACATTGCGCCGATTCGTGTAAGTAATAAATAATGAAGATTCGAAGTGTGATTATAGCCCTGGTATGCGTCCAGGTTAGTGTAGATACGAATAAGTGCATTACAAAGTAACAATGGTGATCGTACCCGCAACAACCAAGGACTATGAATTTTGTCACGCATGCGTGCGTGTGCACAAACACACCTGAGGATAAGATTGCAGGTTATTGATAAACTTGCTCTGTTGGGAAATAACGTGTGAAGGAGTTGTTGGGTGGGGCGTGTTTTGAGTTTGGGGTGG
>JAODGE020017417.1:0-10000 GCA_027574965.2 Ecitophya simulans | reverse complement strand
TCTTTTCTTGAGATTTAGGTTATCACCCTACGTCTACTAGGAGATGGAAAGCACTCAACGTTCATCGTTGATATCTAGCTCCGAAAGTTAAGAAAGTGTAATATCAAATAGTAATACCGAAAAGCTGAAAGGGTACTAAATGCATCGATTAGTTTATCGTGAAACTGTGCTTTTGGTATTCGACTTAACAGCATTACACTTTTGGGTCGTTATCTAAAGTTACTTGTTTGACATGAAAGCGATGCGCTGAAGCGTCTCATCTATTTTCTTACCTGACTTAAGAAGAAAGCACAATCAAGCAGTTACACATCTCTAAAGTTCAGGTTTAGATTTCAACTGTACATGTGAGTAAATTTTAGGTTAGAATGAAACATTATTACGTTTGAAAACTAAAACAGCGTTTTTGTATGTATGGTGAAACAAAAATTTTATAAAGTCTGTATACTCCGCTATTGCTAATAACATCCTGCTATAAATCAAATGGTCTTGATTAGAATAAGTTGAAAAGCCAATTCTAGATGTCGGTGAGGGTTAAGAATAAAAACAAATGCAAACGACAGGGCGGTATACTTTTTATCTTTTTTTTTGTAGAAGAACTAACAATGTAGAGAATAAAACAATTGCTACTTATTAATTAATTCAAATTTAATAAAAATAAATGAGTTTAAATATATGATCTGCATTAAGTAAAACTTGTAAGTACATAGAAACTTAGGGTGTAATTATTTCTAATAGTTGAGAAAATAACAGTTTGTAAAAGTGTAACACTTTAACGCAAAATTGTACAGGACGAGAGTTTCAGTACCAAACTTGGTTTTTGCTTGTCGCTAATGACGGTCCGCTCTTAGAAGTTGAAACTTTAATTGGACCTTCTCTAAAATTACGAAATTTCCAATTTCCAATTACGAATTAGGAATTCCGCCGCGTTACGCATCCGCACCAATTGCTCTCCGACGTGCCGACGTATATGAGTATTGCGAGCGTGTTAATAAACCGACGCGACGCGTCGACACGGCAATGCGAGGAGAGAAATAATCAGCGGAGCGTACGAAATATAATTTAAAGTTTCAAACGGATGCCCGCCACAACCGCCAACGCCGCGCCGGCGAGCAAACAAACGAACACGACCAGATAAACGCAACCAACGCCGACGACGTCATAGCCATATCCAGTGTTGCTCCCAAGAATTAAATTGACATGAGCGAATCCTTTTAAGGTCTCTGGCTAAAAATATTGCCTAGATTAGAATTTATCACATTTGTTGTTTTAGTTTGACATGTAACATCCTTTTAACTTATAAACTGACCTCTGCCAATTATGATGTCAATAAATTTGTAGAACAGTTAAACCTAGGAGTGTTAATATTACATTAGTAAAGTGGTGTAATTTTATGGCAAAGTTTTATAATGAAGACATCAAACCATATTACGCTTTCAGGTAATTTCAATAATTGCATTATTACGAACAGCCACAAAACGAAATTACTATGCATTAATACCGCATGTGTTCAGAATTAATATTTCCATATCACATTTTCATAATAAGTATGTGAATTTGGAGAACTTTATATATTTATTGATCAATTTAAAAAATTGAAAATTTTGTTTTCCAAAATTTCAACCGCTTCTATTGTATTTTGGTGCGCCGCAAATTTCTATTTAATTGCGTCTTTGAAATACTATTTTATCATACAATTTCAGCGAAAAATGACCTTAATTGGCCAAAATCCGACCATTTCATTCGATTTGTTAAAAAAAACGGAATTTGTTAAAATAACTTGATGGCGAGATATAAAATTAACACATCAAACTACACCTACACCTAAATCAAATATAAAAAAAATTATAACCAAAGTTACAATCGCATTAGTGTAATTATTCCAAATCGAAACACATTGTTGGTTGATGCACACATCATAATATTCATTCCCGGACTCGGGTCTGTTGTAATGTGTGAGCGCACTGCAGGTGTTTAATAGGTGAAATATTCTCATCAAGGGTTTGGCAATCGATGCACGCACGCAGCGTGAAAACATTTTGTGCGCCGAACGTGAAATTATCGATGCGCGTGCGTCTCGTCTGATTCACGGAGCTGTGGAGTGCTCGTGTACTTTCAATGGTGTGTGTGCGCGCGTTTATGATTATAACATCGGTCATAATTCCACAATCTGGCAGTTTATTTTAATCAGTTTTCATCGGCGTCGCTTTAATTATTAATTAGTGAAATCGTCGGGGCCGCGGAACGACGATGCGCCGCAGCGTCGTTTTTACTGTGCGCGCGGTAAATTTACGCTGATGGCGAATGTTAATTAGTTTGAATGAGTGCTATTAATTTAATCTCGTCGCGAACGGATTTTACCAGATTTTATCTGATAATGTATAACCGTGTTTGCGGTCCGTAATGCGTGCTCCACGCCGTGGCCTAATGTTCTCGTCGGCTGCAAGATATTGAAGGCCTTGGGCAGGAAATTGTCGAAAATAATGAGCATTACATGCACTTTCGTGACGTAATTGTGCACTTTTCATATAAATTGCAGGCGGCATTGCAGAATCACTCTGTGTGCATAGCGCAACGCTCGACGTCGATTGCGCTCCGAGGCTATTTGAGAAAAATGTTGATCGTTTTTTTTTCTTGCCGTGCGCGTTTGCAATATGGTAATGTTAATGGGTCATGAAAGAATAATTAAAATTTTATTCATCATACAGAAGCGATCCATCATTTCGCTAGTTGCCTGAGCGAATAATAATTTATTATTCGGACACGTTGAGTTTTGTAAACAAAAATAATGACCTGTACGTCGTCTCGTCTGCTCGACTGATTTCTTAAAAACGTCGCGTTATGATGGCCTGCGGTGGCAACCCCCGCTGTTGTCTTTTGTTTCTTGAATCGGTTCGGCTTTCTTTTGCTTCGCTGCGACCGTATGACGTTACACTTGCCGTCTTTTGTCCCATTGTGCGACTGCCGCTGGCGCCGGAATATTTTAGCACCGAAAATTACACCGACCCTCCGTCGGTCACTCGCAACGATTTATTAGTCTCGACGTCCAAGTCGCATCGCATCGACTTTCGTTGACGCGAATTCGCCTCCCCGCGTCTACCATGTTGGAATCGCTACGCTGCGCTGAGCAGACGGCAAACGAGGGAAAAAGTTCTTGTGTTACAGCCGTCTAGGAGCCTCGCGTAGAGAAGTTAGCAAGTGCATGAGGGACAGTAAAGATGTCCGAGACTGCCTCGGAAACAGCCTCGATGTAGTTTATGCACTTGTCCAGCCGTTGAGTTAGCCGCTATGTCCTCATACAGCTACTATCCAACGTCGCGGCAACACCAAGCGATTCCATAAGATTCACAAATTCCTCGCCTACCAGCTGAAACCTGATCGGTGCGGTTTCTACATCGCTTGGTAGCTTATGTCAGCCCACGTAGTTTCAATCCATCCATCTAGGAATCTGGATCAATTCAGAATCCATCTATGAACTGCGCAAGGCATCGGCCCCAATCACTTGCGAAGCGGCGAGGGTCGCCAGACAAACCCTTCGGCGTTCCTCGACGCCTGTCGCGCGGCGCTTCCTTAGCTTCTCGCTTTGTCTTGCAGACCGTCCGCCACCCGATAAAGTCAGCCCCTAGGCGACAGAAATCAAGATTTATAAAACGCCTCGCGTGGCAGTGCAGTTGGCCTCGGTCGAAGACTTGCGCGGATCGAACGGATAGACAGGACTTAATGCCCTTGATATTAGCTACTCGATACACTCTGACATTTTCGCCTTAACCAGTGGACGAGTCTCCACGCCACCATCTTTTATCTTCTTATTTCTATCTATACCATCTGCTTTCGACGAAGCTTCCATTTACTAGCAGATAGTGATGCGATAGTAAAATAGTTGGCAACTTATCACATTTAACGACCTAACACCTTCCTTTGAAATTCTTTGAGTTTGACTTTGCCAAGTCTTCCAGCAAATTAATCCGCATCTTAAATATTTATTTACCTCATTATAACTTTGAATCCTTTCATTTATAGCCTTTGATGGTGGATTATTACACCAGATATAATGTTAACTTGACTAATATTATACCGAAGCTGCTTCCGAACCCAAACCGTTCTTTGATCATCGACATTGGTTAGATATCGGCCCGAGATAGCGCTTCCTCTCTCTCAGTCTGACTCAACATTCAATCTAACTTTTTGCCGATATTAAATTGCAAATCAGCTCTGTCGTGAACACTTTCAACATCAACAGTCTTCCGTCAATGCGCGCTTTTCTGGTCTCTTGCCATCGACGGCGCGAGTTCTTTATCTTCTACTATAAGTAGCTCTTTTGCGATTTCGTTCGAGAATTCACGCTCGCAATTCCATGGCAACGTATCTACTTGTGCGTGTACTTACATTTCGCTTCAAAGCTCACGAAGAGACACAGGCGACATCCAGCTCTCTGGGCACAAGCTGCTTAATTAGAATTCCATTTAGTGTATTATCGAGTGCCTGGCGACCGTCCGACTGTCGTGCCTCGCGCACTATCAGTGAGGAATCTTAATTATTTTTTCACTTTGTTCTTCGCTTTGTGTATGTCGTCTTAAAAGTACCTGTCACATACACAACCAACTACTCGTGACCAAGGCTCCCAAAGCGAAGATATTGGCATGGATAAAGTCAATATACATGATGTTTTCAAAAATAATTTTCATAAATTTTTCACTGATTGTAAACCCAAGTTATGAATTTAAAGAAAACACTTAACTAAAATTATTTAAATGCTTCTTGTAGATCTACGATTATATGTGAATCAAGAAAATTTATGTTTATGAAGCGCTGTTTATATAAAAAATCCAGGTAACACAAGATATCACACCACTTTATCTGTTCGTTTGTCATTCTTATGTTCATTTTGTATAATATTTAAATGGCATGCACTATCTACACAAAGCGACAATATTGTCGTTCTTTCTTGCTTCTTGCTTGTAGTCCTTGTACCAGACACTGTTTATTAGTGGTTGATTAGCCGGCGATGCCGACGTATCGTCCTCGCGGCATTAAATGTCGTCGTCGTTGTTTTGGGACGTCAGCGCGATGATAGCAATCATAAGAAACGAGATTGATATCAACGCGTCGTCTAATATAACGACCGAAATGCATATAATTATGGTAATACTCTGGCAAATGGTTGACAGTAATGAGTCTCTGGGCGTCCGCTTTTTGCGAACGTTTTGTCTTTACACACGTCCGAACATGCAGATAGTGTGTAAGCTTGTAATATATTCGAAACCTTTTCATAACACGGCAATGCGACTAAAACAAAACCGCGCCTGTAATGTATAAACATCCCATAAACACGTTGGCAACAACTTTTTATCTGAACGTCATGATCTCACCTCAATTTCCCTACCGGCGAGCTTGTCGAATAAATTTCGTCGTATTGGTTGTGCTTGCATCTTTTTATATTGATTTTAAGAATTCACCTGCCCGTTTTTGATGGATATAATATGTAAAATTAAAAATCCTTTGTTCCGTCCCTTCGACAATGCATTAATTGAACGCATCCTACTGATTTACAACACGTATTTTTCATCTTAGGTTTTGAGCAAATTGGGCAAGCAATCTGCATAAATTCAACATGCCGGAGAACTATATTTTGTCCAAAGTGTTTTAGAAAGGGATAATTAGACAGGCGCAAATGCGTTAAACAATGCCTGTATAAAAGCAGTCTGAAGCAAAATTAATTATCCGAAATAATTTCATGCATTTACCATGTTTGTTCTTGTTAATATTCCGGCGAGAGGAATTTGGTCGCCGACGATGAATAAATTATTCAAATTCGAAATTGAATCGACCCAAACATTGTTGGTGCCAACTAGTTGATTACGGGGCAGTTTGTGGCTGAAATTCATGTCTCGCATGCTCTCCGGACGCGATTTTGCTACCATCCCGTCGTTAGCGGTGGTCGGTAACTGTACTTGGTTCATCTCTTATGCGGGTTTGGCCTCGTTAGTTGTTTAGTTGGCAAGCTCACATCAAGGTAGAACTCGTGCAATCCAAAGGAAGATGCTAATTACATCTCACGGGCGTTGATTGGGACACGCCGGACAGCCGACCCGATAATTATCGCGTGGGGCTTTGCATTTCTGTTTTGCATGCGTAATTTACGTATTTGTTGTCATATTTGCTGAAGAACAATCAAATCTTTAATACAGAAAAACGCTCATCACTTATTATTCAACCCAATACAATCCATTATATTTTTTAAATGTTTATTTCTATTTAGATTACACCAAAATGTCGACTATAGCAAAACAATTTGCTCTCCTAGCATTTTTTCTGTCTATTGTAAAATAAAAAAACAACATAAAAGATAAAACGCTTCTCACTTATTAGTCAAACTAATATTTTTGATTGGCTTCACAGATTTGTGACGTGCGCCAAATAAATTATTCAAATCTGATCAAAAACTATTGGTGTAGTAATCTTCCTTCTGAATGTTTCAGTCATTTTTCTGAACAATCCGACATATGTCGTAAGTAAGTAGCAGTGATTCGCAAGAGACTAATGCACGCATGCGCAACACGTACATATGCAGAATGTAAGCAACTGTTGAATCGAAATTTATTGCGAATCGAAATACCATTACTTCGCGAGCGCGGGCTAGACGTTCGAGCGAGAAATATGCAAATGCGCATCAGCCAACATCGCGAGTTGGAACAAATGCTCGCGTTGAAATGTACGCACACACGATACGAGCGGATAAATACAAATCTCCACCATCTGTCAATTATATCAATTAATTTAACAAGCACTTTATTAAGCGGCAAACAAGACGCAATCTACGACGATTTAATCGACTTTCATTGTATTCCATTAGAAAGGTGCGAAAGAAAGATTATATCTGATTAAAAACAAATTCCACTCGGCTATTCAGTGTATTATATAAATGCTTTATTTGAATAGAAGTAAAATAAAGCTGTCAACCACATTTATGACTAGAAAAGGTGTTACTTCACTACGATGTAAATTTAATTAAATAATTAATAAGCTATAAACTCCGAATGCTAATAATAAGGAAGGCATCATAAGTTTATAGACCATAGCTACTGGTAACTAAAATAATTACCTAGGAAATGTATGCACCATGTGTGTCTGTTAACTGTCAGATTAGTTTAGAACTGATATTACTGCCTGCAAACAAATGGCGATTTTTTACATTACATTTAATTACTTAGCTTTCCGGAATCGAGGCATGTTGAAATGGTAATAATACGTTAACATTTATATTTACTTCTTCGGTCCATTGGCAGTTCATACTTGGCAAACATTAAAAGTACAGCTAGGTGTTCTATTACTTAATTATTTGTTTGCGCAATGGGAATGCACGCCGTTGCGTATTTGCACATTCTCATTTCGTGCGACCCCAAGTTGTAAAAATGCTATCTCCCGATATGCGAGCGTGCGTGCGTAGTCCATTTACGTACGCGACTACAATAATATTGCTGACTAAATATCAGTTAACCAAACACGGGTCCGATGATGGCAAACACAATGTTTAACGCAAACGACGCGTGCAGTTTCTTTCGAGTTGCAGTCGAAGTTGATTGCGTGCGCCTTGCGTGCGACGACTAATTAGAAAGTGCCAATCGTGCGTGCGTTTTTGTTTATGCGCCCGAGAATGGCGCGCACGTTGCCCATGCACTGTTATTAACTTGTTCCACCCACTGCCAGCTGCATATCGCATACACGTGTCACGTATGGTGCACGCGTGTGTGCAAGCTCGGTCGCATTATGCGGACGCCGCAACAAAGATCTCGACGAGTTGCGAGCAAGGCGATCGCATGTGTGCGAGCGCGAGTATATCGAATTTTATTCACGGCCGCATGAAAAACGTGCCACAATGGAATGGCGCGTCGCGCCGTCGCCGTTTGGCGTTTAACACAAAGACGGCCGCTATGCATTGATATTAGACACTCGCCAATTTTGGGCGCGCGCGTGTATGTGCAGCTGTCCGTATGGGCTGACGAATGAATTCGATGGGCCACTAATAGCCAGACTCACAATCAGTTTGCCTCGCGTTCTGTAAGTTTTGCGTTTGGGGCGGTGTGCCAAAAGCGATTGAGGGTCATGAGTAGGTATTAGTGGCGTAATATTCCACACGATTGTGACAAATCTACACTTCGTCAACCTTTTATTAAATTTTTTGGTTGTATTCATAAGATTAATTAATAATAATAAAAGGTTTATCTTACACCCTTTTTGTTAGTTTTATCATTCTAAAATATGAATAAAGAAACTCAGAAAGAAAACGACTTGTATTAGATTCAGTAGTAAGTAAGGAGTGTATTTTCTCATTAAAAACCAATTTTGCATTCACCACTATTGCTAAATATCTCTAATCACGGTTCGGGCATTTTGTCGACGTCCGTTTGTCATAAATTTACTGGCCCAAAATCGACAAAAAATACTTAAAGATTGCAAATATTGGCAAATATAAACCGTTGTAAGTTGTAATAAAAGTTTTAAAGGCTCAATACTTATTACTTAACCCAATACATTCACACCTAGCCCTGGCAATTACGGACAGAACCATCTGGTAACATATTATAGTCATAGAATTTAATATTTCTTGTTCTTGGTATTTTTAATCTGAATCATATCAATTAATATGATCTAGCGTTAATTATAATGCCGCATAACTGAAAACGAAGCATATCTGGCACTACACATTTTAACAAGATTTAAATCACCGCACACGTTCAACGCCATAACGCCTACCACCACATCTCATTAACGAGAATGTAATCTGATCCGCACATGCCGACTTAAAGCCACATAAAGTTCCGTTGTAAAATCCAGACGGCAGTTGCAGCTCAAATTTAAGACTATTAATAATTTTATAGCAAACCCCCACGAAACCAACACCCAAAAGTTGCGATTTATCATACTTAACGAAAATATGTATTGACACGAAGACATGATGATGGTTAATAGCAGAAGACGAGTAGCCTTTATTAAGGCCGGAGGTTGCGTTAGACAGTTCTGCCCATGGATCACGTGCCGTTTATATTTACAGCTGCCCCGAACTGACTAAATGTATCACTCGTGCCTTTACATAATTTAGGCATGTCAATGGAATAAGCCCCCATGTACAGAGTGTTTAAAATTGGTACATTTTATTACACTTCAAATGAACGTGACGTGAACAGTAGAAGAGTAAGCATCTACCAGAGGGTTGATAAATAAGCGAAACTTTTACAATAGATGTTTGCCGTGTCCGTCTGACACTTTACGGGGTGTAATGAGCAAACTCGCGCACATATTTCATAGATCGTGTAATTCATTCAACATTCGGAAACCCCCGCGCTTTGGAACCGACGGGCGGGCAACCGCCTGCTGTATCCGGATGTATTAGTTTAGCCCCGGAGTTACGCTCATCCTAGCACACATTGTACGGTGTCCGGCAAATGAATGCCAACGAGCACAATGAACGTCAACTGGGCGTGTAAAACGTTCCGATTGTTGTTATTTTAAGAAAATTTATTGACATTTTCAATACATAACGCGACCTGCGTAGATCCGTTACTTTACATACCACCCCATTTTATACATCTGATGCGGCTCCGCGGACCATTTATATTTTGGACAGATCTAATAAATATTCTCTCTCATTCATGTGTACATCTTCAAATAAAATACAAAGACTGCGGACCGCGTTATTTTCACGGTTTGCTATCGCTTTAATTCTGAATTATGACCGCGACGAGAAGCAGCATCCCATTGGAATCGGAAACTATTTGATGTTGAATTCAATTTTATTCTACATACTCGCCAACAACTAGAATATAAAATAACTACGCCTTGGGTGCGATGTTGAATATATTAAAACCTCAGTTGACAAGCTTGAAATGGCCCAGGGTGTTGTTTTCTTTCCATCCTCGCATTCTTTTTTCTCTCCTTCCTTGGGCACATATTTTCCAGCATGGCGGATAATTCTCCACCGTCTGGTTGTTGAATGGCATGTCCG
>JAODGE020017409.1:0-11063 GCA_027574965.2 Ecitophya simulans | reverse complement strand
TTGAAAAAGTGAGAAGAGGTACCTCTTCTCACATTTGCCAAAAATCGAATGCAATGTTAAATTAGCGGAACATTATCTCAACTAATATTAACTCTAGACAATATTGCTTAGTACCATTCGAATCTACGTTCAATTCTGCGTCTATTAAGCTAGTTTAATTTGATTTTTAATTTTGATATTTGGAAAAAATGCAAAGAGGAAAATATCAACACTAGAAAGGAATGCTTATTGTTAGAGAGCCATTCGAATCTCCGTTCGATTCTGCGTCTATTAAGCAAGTTTAATTTGAATTTTTAATTTTGATGATTTTTGGCAAAAATACAAAGAAGATAATATTAACACTGAAAAAAATTGCTTATTGTTAGAGCCATTCGAATCTATGTTCAATTCTGCGTCGATTAAGCCAGTTTAATTTGATGTTCAAAATTTTCTTGATTTATAATTGCTTGGTTTAATTCGTCAACAAACCAGTGACACTTTCCGCTCTCCTCCACAGCTCGTTTAATTTGTATTTTAATTTTGGTGATTTTTGCCAAAAATCGAATGCAATGTTGAACTTGGTGAATCCTATTTCGGACAATATTAATAACAGACAAAATTATTTTGTGCCATTCGAAGAATCTACGTTCAATTCTGCGTCGATTGTGCCAGTTTAATTGGATTTTCAAAATTTGCTTTGTTCAATTCGTCAACGAACCCGTGCCACTTTCCGCTCTCCTGATACTAAATCAACGAAATTAATGCTCAGGTAGTTCACTTTGTCAACAATCCCGTTCCACCCTCTGCTCTCCTGCTACCAAATCCTCAAAATGAACGCTCAGCTCGTTTAATTTGATTTTTAATTTTGGTGATTTTTGCCAAGTGTGCATTTGCCAAAAATCGAATGCAATGTTAAATTTGGTGAATCCTATTTCGGACAATATTAACGACAGACAAAATTGGTTAGTGCCATTCGTTTACTTCGATTTGTAAAATATGCGATTAGGCTTGTGAATTAGGTTAGGTTTTAGGTTAGGTTGCTGCTCAGACATGTGTATATTCGGATTTATTGTTAGCTTTATTTATCGCTTTTTTTTTTAATTGTGCATAATTGCGCACAACTTAATCCTGTCGCAAAACAAACAGCAAACCATAACAACAACAACTGACAATTCAGTTCTCCGACCTTGGCAATCGCAAACAGGCATGACTATTTGACGTGTCCAGTCGAAATTTCCGACCAGAAGAAACTAATCGCCCCCCTCGCAGACTCTGCGCCAGCACAAAGATGGCCGGGCGCATCATTCGAGTGGTCTCGGCGCACGTGACGCGCGACGTGGAACGCACGTACGGCCTCCGCAGCGACGCCTTCAAGAAGCTGACCTTCTGGAAGCGCGTGATCCGCAAGCGCCAAGAGCCGCAGTACCAACACGACCCGAACAACTTCTGGACGTCGCAGCTCTGCTTCTACTTCTTCTTCTCGCTGCTCGGCAACGGCTACGACACCATGCCGCAAACGATGCGCTTCTGCCTGAAGATATCCGGCGGCCTCTTCCTCGTCTACGAGCTCGTCTTCTCGCTGCTGATAACCTTTCCCATACTGTACACGGAAATGTTCCTCGGCAAGTACAGCCAGCTGACGAACAGCCAGATGTTCCGCATGATGCCGATATCGTTCGGCGTGTGCGTCCTCACGATCTTCCTCGACATCATGTACTCGGCGATGAGCTCGCCGTCGATCGCGATGGCCCTGATGGCGGCGCTGGACCATCTCCTGCGCACGGCGTGGGACTGCCCGCCCGACGACCCGATCTGCTACGACTACAAGGTGCTCGGCCGCCTGCGGACGAACTGCACGCGCGTCCACATGATGCTGCAGTGCGACGACGGCAAGCGGCGCCTCATCGTCAGCATGTACCACATGTGGAAGAAGTTCCTCGACCGGCACGACTTCCAGGCCCACTGGCAGCTGATCAGCGTCACGCTCGTCACGTGGGTGATCGTCGCGATCATCGTCACGCTGAAAATGAAAATACTCGAATTGGTAGTACTCGCGTTGGTAATTCGCGAGCGCGGTCGTTGTCCACGCGACGAATGTTTCAGCTCTTGAAGATCCTGCTCATACTGTCGGTGGTTCTTCACTTCGTCCTGTTCCTCATGGCGATCACAAGCCGAGGCGCAATGAGCGCGATCTTCAACATGTACGATTTTAAGATCAAATCGGTCACATTTCATTCGGTGCGCACCGCGACATTTCGACAGGATGTGAATCGGATCAGATCGATGAAAAATCAACTTGCAGGTGATCCTGGCCGCATTCCTAATGCCCGTCAAACACAACACCCTCTACGGCGGCGGTTACATGACCTACGCAGCAAGCGCTGGCTTCAAAACGAAGTTCGGTTTGACCACCAACAGCGTCCTGCTTCTGACGGCCAACTACACGTTGAATGTCTATTACCTTGTGGTATTCCACGCGATCCTCGGCGTCCTGGCCAATTTTACTGGACTTCATCATCGAGAAGTGTTCTTTCCAAGTGCGTCGCGTTGCGTTGCGTTGCAGAACCGCCAATTGTTTGCTGCTAACGTTATCTAATCTGTCGCAGATGTTGGAATGTATTACGCTCTAGTGTCAGAGTTCCTGAGAGCCATGAACTGCCCTCACGTCTTCATAGCCATATATCACTTGACCATCTGGCTGCTGGAATGCACGAAAATCACGATTATTATAAGAATGCACCTGAACACTTTGTACGACTTTTTCCCGACCATCGTGCAATTTCAGACGCACACGAGAATCGCCTGGGTTGGCATTTGCACATTCATTGGACTCCTGGACACGATGGGCGTGAGCAAACCCGCAGATCGTGTTCCTCCAATCATTCTCTTCATAAATCTCTTCAACTGTTTGCAGATTTGCATGAAATACATCAACGACATAATGTGGATGGTGAATTTGTACATGATGAGTGCCTGTCAGCTATTTATAAGAGTAAGCAAATGATGAGTGTGCTCATAGTTAATGAGTGAAGTTTAACACTTTCGTACTTGCAGAGCCTGCTGCTGTTTTATTGTTATGGCATCTCAAGACTCAACGACGACATTCACTTCTTCAGCAACATGCGTCCAGTGAAATTCTGGCGTTTGATCTGGTACATTTATCCATTTCTACTTCTGATTTTTCTGATATTGTTAGTAATCAATGGATGGGACAACAAGGACGTGACGAATTTCATTGCGAACGACTTTCAGGAGCATCCGCTGACTGCGTCCTTCTGGATAATTAGCAGCAGCATGAACGCCTTGCTCTGCTTCGGCCTGTTCATTCCGTCTTTTCTTTACGTCGTGTTGCAAATGCGTCAGTCAATGGTGAGTTGGAAGATTTTAGAAGCTCGATTGACATGACAAATCGAGTTTTGTAGAGAATCACTTTGACTACTCCGTTGTTCCATTGGGGTCCGCCCAAGAAAGAGGACAGAATTGCGCGGAAGGCTTTTACGCCCAGAGTCGCTATACGATCGCAGCAACCTAAGAAAAGACGCCAACGTTTTCGCGAACATTCGGTCAGACAGCAGCACGAAAGGCAAATCGCGCAACAGATTAAGCTCGGACTGTTGTTTCTTGACAAGGATTTCTTTTCCAATTTGGGATTGAAATTTCGCAAGCGCTATAAATCACACAATCCGTCTCATTTGTAAACGAACAGAAAAGTTGCGCGCTGTTTCACTTAAAAGGCAACGCAACGAACATATCAACAATATCAACGGATATCAACACAGGCCGATGCAGCTCAATGTAATAAATGCGCGTAACAGCGCCATCTGGTAGTCGAATTCACCTCGCAGTTGCACTGTTCAAGTTTCTCGCGATTGATTCAACACGTGTAAAGCAAATAACGTATAGCCGCGAGCATGGATCAACAACAAATTCACATCCAAGTCGGAAGCACGGAAGGTTTATCTGCGCGCAAGAAGGCCAAAATACAGTTGTTGCCGTTCAAAATTCACGCGGATTGCGAAGCGCAAGTGGGCAAATACTTCGATAACTCCATCCGAATATCTGAAAATGGTGCGTCGTCCAAAACGGGCGCGAAAATTCTAACCTCGCACAACTTTAAAAACAAGACGCTAACGATCAAGTGCTGAACATATTGTTCCAGGCGTTTTGAGCGCGTCGTTACGCGGATATCCGTTGAAGGGTCAGACAATCGACGTCCCCAAGGGCTATCAGGGCGTTATATTTCAGGAAAGCAAATGTTTGCAAAAGGACAGAAGCCTGTATGTGGTAAACAACTTTGATCAAATCACGTATTGGAATTGGTCCAAGATTCCCAACAAAAACGACGCGCTCAGTCAGGCCTTGGGCTGGATCGACATCGCGGAAGCTGTAAGTCACCCCAGCCACAAAAAGTCGGCAAAAACCCGATCGAAATTGCTTGAATTTCAGCTACATTCGCCAATCAATGAAGAATGACCCAAAGTGACCTAAGTAGAATTCAAAGTGCCTTTCATTTTGACCTGAACTCAGCTCAAGGATTCCCACTATGATTATTTATTGAAATGCCTAATAACAAATGGTAAACTTTGGCTGTAGGATTATAAATATAAATATACATTTTAGAAAACAACCCAAATGGTTACCAATGATGCCCACTACATTAATATGGATAAAGATGACTAGATTACATTTGATGAATACCTTAGGATGCTTAGGTGGTTAATTCATAGTATACAAAAAGCCGCCTCGTGGTGGTTGTGTGTATGAATGAATGTTTGCGTGCGACGTGATAGGTAAGAATTGCTAAATGCGTTCGACATACAATATACAGCGAGTTCGCCGAAAAGAAAAAAAAAACCCAACGCGTAAATAAATTTGTTTACGCTAGAGATTATCACAATTCATACATTTCGAATACTGACGTTTATCTTTCTTCATGGACCGTTTTATCAGCTGGGCGCGGGAGTAAATTGGATGAGATCATCGGCGCAGAGGCGAAAATAGGATTCGTTTGCGACTTTCGTTATGCGGCAGGCTACGGTTTGTGGTCGTATACGCGAAAACGGAAACGAACCGAAAAACGGGTTCAATTGCTGGCGACGTTGCGCTCGCCGTCTCGCGGCACCTCGACGTGCCGCATGCGCTTCTGCTGCTGCTTGATGAAGGAGCTGAGCTTCTCCAGCAGGAACTGCTTGTCGTGCCCCTCGAGGACGAGCTGGTTCTTCAGCACGACGACCATGTGCCGATTGGCGACCGTCACCGCCGCGTAGTAGTACAGCGTGAGCGCGAGCGCGATCAGCACGGGCACGGCGAAGCCGGCGGTGGTGAGGAAGCCGCAGAGGGCGCGCACGGGCGCCGGCAGCGCGTCGAAGGTGTCGGCGACGACCGTCCAGACGGCGTCGACGCGCCGAAAGGGGCCGCACGACAGCGACGGCTGGAACTCGGCGATCGCGTACACCACCGGAAAGAAGGCGAACGCGTACGACAGCAGCAGTACGAGCATGTACATCGAGTTCGAGCGCGAGACGCGATAGAGCACCAGGCTCGGCTGCGAGTTGACGAGGCACGCGAACCGCTTCACGTGGAACATGAGGAAGAGCAGCGCGGCGACGACGAGCGGCAGGTAGGGCGCGTAGAACGCGCCGAACCAGCACACCGTCTGCAGATAGATCACGTCGAGGACGTGCCGCGGCAGCTCGAAGGACTGCGCGCCGACGAAGCGCGCGCACCGGCTGTCGCAGCGGCCGACGCGCGAACGCACGAAGTTCACCGTGAACGTCATCACGACGTGGCCGGCGAAGTCGGTCAGCGCCAGCTTGTACATCTGCTGCCCGACGAAGGTCTCCCAGCACGGCAGGTTGGCGCGCGCCGCGCATCGACGCGCGTCGCGCGCGCCGCTGATCTTCGCGTGCACGGACACGTAGAGGATGCCGAGCGACGCCAGCCGCAGGACGATCGTGCGCAGCAGCGACAGCCGCACCATGAACACCGGACTGTAGTTCTCGAAGCGCGCGACGACGTTGAACACGATCGGCACGGTCATGTTCAGCAGCACGATGACGACGCTCGGCAGGAACTCGTTCAGCAGCCGCAGGACGTTGTCGTCGCCGAGTTCGAGCTCGGCGCGCGCGCTCGTCGAGCGGTCGAAGACGAAATAGATGAGAGCGCACGCGCCGACGAGGATGGTCAGCACGAGCGCGTGAAACAGCAGGCGCACGACGACGATCTTGGTCTTCTCGTCGCGCGTGCGACTCTTGCGCTCCTCCTCCAGCCGCTCGCTGGCGAGGCTGCTCTGGATCTCCCTGAAGATCGCCTCGTGCTTCTTCGACGCCGACTTGCGATTGTCGACGCAAAAGTCCCAGCTGCCGAAGATCATGTTGCAGTACGTGTAGGACTGGCCCTCGCCCTCCACCAGCCGCTCCTTGAAGCCCTCGGAAGCGGCGCGCACGATCGCGCAGAGCGTCAGCAGCGCGCACGCCACCGTCACGCCGACGTACGCCAGCGGCATGTTGTAGTAGAGGACGTTGCCGGCGACGACGTAGTCGAATATCTCGTCCGGATAGCGCCCGTAGAAGAACATCGTCTTCTCCATCGCGCCGGTGCCCTGGAAGAGGTCCTGGACGATGTTCGTCGCGGCGGTCGCGTTGAAGTAGGCGGCCGCGCAGCACTCGGCCGACGCCCGACCGGCGTCGTCGGCGCACGCGAGCGGCACGGCGGGCGCGAACAGCGTCGTCGGCAGGATCACCGCCAGGAAGATCAGCAGGAACGTCAGCAGGTTCAGGAACATCAGCCACTTGACGAAGAGGAAGTACGACACGACGCCGGTGCCGAAGTTGCCTTCGATCTGCTTCAGCGCGCCGCGCCACAGCTCCAGCTTCTGGTAGACGTCGGACAGGCGCGTCTTGGTCTTCTCCCAGAATTTCCGCCGCTTCCACTTGAACTGCTCGTAGCCCTGCAGCCGGAGGCACGAGTCCACCTGGAGCTTGGCCTTGCGCTCGCGCTTTTGCGACATCGGAACGGGCTGCGCCTTGATCTCCTGTATCTGCAGCCACGTCGTCTTCTCGTTCGCGCTGAACTCGGACAGGTCGGGCATCATGGACAGCTGGACATCGTTCGACATCGACTGGCGGCGTATCGTGGCCGACTCTCGTCGCATCGTCGGCTGGCGCCGGAACGTCCGCGTGTCTGTCGTGTTGTTTCTTAATCGCATTGTCGCAGCAACTGAATCGTCATCATCAGCAATTATTAGCACAACGACGAGAAATGGACCGTGCGCCAGTTGACCTCACCTGCCCTAGTCTGTTTGCTCGGAAGCAAAGTAGTCAAATGTTGTGGATTGTGTTGCAGCACATCGAAGTCGCTGGGATTCATGGGATAACTCTCCTGATAGAACTCCACGCCGGCCTCCTCCCAGCCCTCCGATCTGTGGCCCTTTTTCTTCGCGCCGCCCGACATCGCGCGTGCTAATCAACGCCGTTGTCTCAGCTGCAAAACGCTCCGATTAACGAAAACGTAGCGCTTTAATCGAATCGTTCGCGGCGTCTGTTCGTACTCACTTTATCGCCAACATATTGCGCCGTGCGGTCTGACTGGGCGGCGTCGTTAGACGCGACTAAACGCGGTGCTTAGATAGGACGCAATCATAACTTTTCACCTCCTGGGCCGAGATGCTGGAAAAACAACTTGACCAGCGCCATTTCGATCGGCACCCGAGCCGTCACTGTCATTCATCATAAGGATGTATAAAATATGGCGATATATCGATATTTTAGTTTCGATATAACGATATTATTAGGCACAATTTTCATTTCGGTCTAAAACTCGATATATATGCATATATAGAATCGAGTATCCATTCAAAAGGGAGAGCGATATATCGATACATCAATATTTTCTATAAAATACTTATTTCTTCTTCTTCTTTGATATATATAAATATATCGATACATTTTTGCATTTCCTTGCAATATACATTGGCACAAAAAAAAACAGATATACAAAAAAGTGAAATAGATCAATCGAAGTGCTTAGAACAAGCAATCCAATATGCATATAATAAAAAATACCAACAAATCATAAAATCAACCAAAATATAAACAATTTATTTAAAATAAAACTTTAATTTATATGCATATACGGTGTATATGTATACACCGTGAAGTATTTTTGACTACTACGCATTGATGCAGAATAACAATATGCAACCCAACATACACGAAAGAAACAAAGAAACAAAAGCAGAACGCCTAGGAAAGTAAGTCAAAACTCTAGCGGAAACCACATTAATTTTCAATAGTTTATAGTTAACCATATTCATAACATACACACGCAGTCGAAACGATTAAACGAAAGTTGATCACAATCAGTATCATCATCAAATAGAATAAAAGTGCGAATAAAACGCCACCTGATCGCGAAACGGAATGCGCGACGTCCATCGACGACTTGCAACTGAAATCGTATCGCTACGCCGACAATCTCAAACATCGCCAACTACACCACAGACGACACCAAGAAGTAGTGAGAAGGATGAGTAATCAGGTAGAATCGTAACAGCGTTAAAATCGTGTCGCGCGTGCAACGCGCATCGTTTCGACGGCCTCTCGGCACGGCACGCGCCAACATTAGCTTAGTTTGGCATATCAGTCGGCCCACATCGGTCATTATACAAAATATCGTGTCGTTATGTCATGCGCATAGCAAATGGACGAATTTCTTCCCTATCATTAGTCATTATCAGTGTTAACGCGAACAACGGCGATTTCTCATTACATTAGTTTCATATTCCTATCACTAACGCCGCAGTAGGCGAACCGTTAATCTGTCAATAATCTCATCGTCACGAGTGTATCACATGCGCAAATAATGTTCTTCGTTTATGTACAGTGTGAGGCGTGAACAACACAGGTCGTGTTTTAAAGCAACGCTTACGTTTGAGCAAATCAAATCAAGACGCGAAAACGGCCGAGCCCTTTTCGTTTGTTCAGTTTTATATAAAAATATTCTTAGGTGCTAGGGGTTTTCGTCAGCTTCTCGGTTCGTCGTAATTGATTCTAGAAAGACACGCAGGAAATTCTGTCGCAACAAAAAAATCGATCTCGTTTAGAGAGCACTGTCCCGCACGCAATTGCGACTCTGAAATGACGAGAATCGTGCAGCACGCTCGGACTTCTGGTCGTAGTGCCATCAACTCACTTTCTGTTCGACCGATCTCGCCCGGCTTCCACGACTCACGATCAATCAGAGCGTACAATGACGGTCAACTTCGCATCGCAGAATTGAAAACAGCGCATTAAAGCCGGACAGTGCTATTGGCATATCGATTAATCATCGATTATTTAACTAATTATAATTATTTGAAATTTGACATATTTACACGAATGGCGATAAATACTTTTTTTTTTACTTTTTGCTCGGTTCCGGGTGTATCTACTCGCTTCTACGACACTCCAACGCCAACGCATGCGCATGCGTCGGAGTGCGAATCCTTGTATTGCACTTGAATCTCCGAAATCATGTCGATGCATCGATATGGCAATAAATTTCGTTCGGCTAAACTAAGACCTAACCTCCACGACGTCGTAATATTAGACTAGATTGCCGCGAGTTTCTTCAATTGACCGCTTCGTGCCGCTTCGTTCCGCTCCGACGGCGTCCCACCAATCAGAGTGCGCGCGACGTAACCTCTAATCGCACTCGCAGAGGTTGTGGACGTTGTTGTTCTTGACGCGCGCGTCGTCGTAGCCGCCGATCTCCAGGCTGCCGAGGCTGCTCAGCGACGTGTAGGAGTTGTTGACGATGTGCGGCGCCTCGTCGAACTCGTCGAGCTCCTCGGTGTCGGCCGCCGACGTGCCGGCGAGCAGGAAGTACTGCTCGGAGCGCGTCGGCCACAGCAGGTGCGCCATCACGCAGTACGCGACGCAGTCGGCCGAGTACGTGATGCCGAGCAGCAGCTTGAAGCGCCACAGCGCCGACACGTGCAGCGCGATCAGCGCCAGTATCGGCAGGTAGATGAACCACACCAGACTGGACGCGCCGAAGTGCAGCAGGAAGTTCAGCTTCTGCGTGTTGTGCTCGTAGAGCATCGTCGTGCGCAGCTCGTAGAGGAACCAGACCATTATCAGCGACCGGAACACGATCATCAGCCAGCCGGGCCACGTCTGGTACTCGTCGATGTCTTCGATGATGTCGACCTCGGTCTGCGCGCACAATGCAAACCACCGTTAATTTCACGCTTGATTCTACTTTCACCAAACGGAAAAACAAACAAACGCAACAGGCGGCTACGAGGTATGCACAATGCCAAACTTTCTACTTCGCCTACGTTTTAATTTCTGCAACGTTCGTTGCGGTTAAGTTTTTCAGTTTATCTGCGACCTTGGATTTCAAAAAACAAATGAACGTCGTTAATAGAGGGCGCAAGAGAAATTCAAAATCCTTTACTCTCACAGTGGGGAACTTGAATATTTCTGGCGAACTTCAAAATATCTGACGAGGGGCGGCAGCTGCTCGGTGCCGACTTGGTACACCCCCAAACTGTTAAAAATGTACCAACATTTTTATGCCATCTGAAAGCTAATTTTTTGCTTGTTTTTTTCCGTGTTTGTTTCATTCCAATCGATCAATTATTGGTCGAGTTATAAGCAAAAATCGAAATTTGTTTATACCTAATTAAAATTCAGTCGTAGTTTGGAACTGCTACGCGTACGCCGACAGAAGAAATACAACGCTACGCGTAGCGTTACGATTCCTTTGTTGGCATACGCGTAGCAGGGACTGAATTTTAATTAGGTATAAACAAATTTTGATTTTTGCTTATAACTCGGCCAATAATTGATTGATTGGAATGAGAACAAACACGGAAAAAACAAGCAACAAAATTAGTTTTCGGATGGCATAAAAATATTGGCACATTTTTAACAGTTTGGGGGTGTACCAAATCGGCACCGAGCAGCTGGCGCCCCTCGTTAGATATTTTGAAGTGCGCCAGATATTTTCAAGTTCCCCACTGTTAGAGTTGTAGAATTTGAGAAATGTTGTTAATAATTTAAATAATTATTCTGAATTATGGTTGATTTTGTTTCGCA
>JAODGE020017407.1:0-11014 GCA_027574965.2 Ecitophya simulans | reverse complement strand
GTCTCAATTTGAACTTAAAAAGATATACCGGCATTAGACGACCTGAAGTTGGAGCTTCTTGTTGTTGGCACACGGAACGTGCAGTTATGCCACAGCAATTCATTCACCGTATATATATATATATATATATAAAAAGGACGGTACTTCCTTGCGGAAAGTTGTACGTCGTCGAGTCGCGTTCAAGGAGGAGGAAACGCGATGCGCGGAACGTGAGCACGCGAGTCCGCACGACCGAACTTAAGCGCCCGCTTTAACTCACAAACTATCCGAGACACTGCGCCGCACGACGGCCGCCACAACGGATACATAATGTGTATATTAATAATAATTATCTCTAATGGTCGTAAATTTTGCATTAATGCAGCGCGCCACTTAAAAGTTCGCTGATACACTAGGGCTAAGCGACACTTTATATGCCGTCGGAACATGACCGGGCGGTACATTCCGGCGACGCGTCGCGATTTCCGCGAAATTCGCCGACGACGACGCCGCGCGTTTTTGCCCGCCGAGCGATATCGGCTATCGATTGCCGCTCGCGTGCGTCGCGCCGACGAAATGTCGCAATATTCGGTAAATCTTCGATCGGATTCCGCGCGCACGGCCGCATGCACGACTTGCCGCCCGCCGCCGACGACGCGAGACTTTGGGGCGCGCTTGCCGCTCCGTCATAATTTAGTTCCGTTTGAAAAGTTTTCGCGCGGGCGGCGCGACGCGGGGCGGTTTTGCGAACGTGCGCGCATGCATGTGATGTGTGCCCCCCTTCCCGCCCCGCGCGCAAATTCCGCTCTCGGCGGCGGCGGCGACGACGTGAATTGCCGCCGGAAAACGCGCGCGCGCGCTTGTTGCGGCTTTCTTTCTCGGCGCCACCAGCAAGCCGGAAATATGCATAATGAATATTACAATTCATTAGCCAAAGATGGAGATTGATCGCACACCTGACCGACTTCGGCGGGGGCGGCGTATGAGAATGCATTCATTCATAACATTTGCGGCGAAATAAAGCGGGGAACAAGAAACTGCGCGCAAAAAGCAAGGACCGAACGTAAGAAAATGTGAAGGTTTTTCATACTTTTCCCGGAACGTCCACCAACACCAACGCGCCGACTATTTTCGCAGAAGGGTAATTTTTATGTAATTTAATAAATTTCCGGGCGCATTCTCGAGCGTGAAAAAATCCACGGAATTTTCGAAGGCACGGCCGGAGCTTCGGGCGGACCGAGCTCAAAATGCGAAAGCGAAAAATGCAAAAAAGTAGCTTGAGAATTCATACTTGCATACTTTCCCGCAAAGGGTCCAGGAAAACTGGCTCAAACTTTAAGTTTTACAGAGTTTGCGCCTGCAACAAAGACCGGATTTGTCCCTTAACGAACATCGAAGAGAAAAGATGCTCATTTACAAAAATCTATTTAATATACTCGCCGGGAATTCGGGATTAAAAATATATTGAAATTTTATTTGGAGTCTCGATATTGATTCGATCGCGTCGAAAAGATTCTTTGTACTCTGAGAGTATTTTTATGTTTCTCGGGAGTCTCTCGAAATTGTCTCCAGTCTCATTTAAATGTAACACGACCAATGAATATCGGGGCGTTGAGGCGTTGAGCTCATCTTCATTTTCGTCCCCGTCGCGATTCCTCGGCGCTCGCGTCGTAAAATAATAAAATTAATGAGATTTTCGCCTGTCGCCTTCGTCGCCTCGCGACGCCTCTAAGCGGTTTGCGATTCCCTTATTTCGGACGACGACTCGTCTCGAAGATACAGTCTTATCAACATGCCGCCCCGTCGTTTGTTCTCTTGGAAATCTCGGAGCGCGCCGATGATTATCTGACGATGTTTTCGGCGAGGCTTCGCAACGTCCAGAGGCGTTGTGTTTCGGGTCGCGACCCTCATCTGCATACCGGACCGGCAGTTCGGAGGAATCACTTATAGGACAATTTGGCAAATCCGTTCGAAAGCTTGTTGAGCTCTTTCGGCGCGCGCCGAGCTCCATCACACGTCGGTGTCATCCAGACTTGTCGCTCAAAAAAAGGCTACTTTTGCGTGTCGTTGAATCCTTCGCTGAAAACTTAAAGCCGACGAGTCGAGATTGGCTTCCGACGAGGTCCCAATTAGTATTCCGCACGACAACTTCGATGTCATTTTTCCGGGAACGCATTTCATTAGAGCATTAATTTCGATTTTTATTATTTCGTGCAACTAAAAACCGAATCATCGCAACGGTCGCCCGAAGCACACGTTCACGTGTGCGAAAAGCTTACGTAACGCCGTAAAAAGCCCTGTTCATGAGTAATGCATGAAAATCCTTCCTAATGTACTCCTCGCTCAACTTGTCCCGAGCTATACGCAATACTATTAACGTTATTAAAACCCCGAAGTGAATTAAATGCGTTTTGTAACCGTATTAGAGCGGCATCCCCCTTTTATTTCATTAAAATTGCAGCGGGTTTCAGCTCGCTCGTCCGCGTCGAGCGTATCAGGTCCTTGTCGAACCAGACACGGTTCTCTATTTGTGCCTGGAGGCGTCGCCGCCGCCGCCGCCGCCGACGTCCGTTTGGGACTCGCTGAAAATTGCACGACAATAAAATATGAGTACAATAAACGTGCTTGTGAATGCCGAACGGAGGGATGCGAATTTGCGTTCCTATAAAATATCGGCTTACGCAACGACAGCCGCACAATATCAAATTTTAAAATTTAAATCTTCGACGGCAGATTGTTGCAAACTATGGAAAATAAATTGCGCGGAAAAAATATCAGCAAAAGTTTTGCCCGCGTCAGACGAACGCAACCATCTGAAAATTTCATCACGCTAGAATGACTTGTAATCCAATATAATATTTAATAAATTTTAATGTTTTTTGGCGAGGATTAGAGCATCGTCAACCACTCGACATCGTTTCGGTAAGAAACAAATATTGCGAACGTGACGAGATGATAAAGTGGCAAAATTAAACATTAAACCCGACTCCAATTACGGCCTGATGATGGTCCGTGAGCAGGAAATAGACTGTTCGTATAATTAAAGTTTGGACAGGAATAGTTGGGAAGCGCGTCCGGCATTGTCGAACTTCGCGCCGCACGCATTCGACTCGGAAAAGATGGATTGCAGTTTGATATGATGAGGTGCGGTAACCGTATATGTGGAGGAGCCGGGCGCGGGCGGCGGAGAGCCGGGTGACTGGTGGAGGGTGGCCGACGAGACGGAATGTGTGCGCCATGATTGATAACGTTTCGCCCGCCGGCACGTATAATATGCGGTGCTCGCGCGTCGCGTACCGAGTGTCTTCGAAAGTCGACGCGTCCGATCGCAAAGCGACATCGAAGGACGAGCGGGATTTCCGAGAAACGGAATATCTCCGATGCGCTTGGTATGCCCACGCGTTGGTTCCAACCGTGATCGATTAGTACTCGTTCGGAGAGACGTCCCGAAGCATCGCACAATAATCAGATGTAGGATGGAGTTGAGCTGGTGGTGACCAGCGTCGGGCATCAAAGGAGCTCCCGGGACCGTCTGGTCAATCATGCGGCAAAAGTACTTTTAAGGACATAAACCGGCGGCAAAGGCGGCGCTCGAGTCGCGCGCGGCCGCGGCAGGAAAATCCATTGTGCGCCCGTCTCGGAACAACCGAACCGCGATAATGTTAAACCTCCTTCGTGCCCTCACGGTCGACGACAACCTTCGCGCGGGGCGGCACGTGAAAATATTCCCAAGCGGAGATTACGACGCGTACGACGATGTTAATTTTTCCGCCGCTCCGGCGGAAAAGTTGTCGGACGGGCTTCAATCGGAAGACGCAAATCGACGCACGCGCAACGCCAGCAACGAACACCACATTTTCAATAAGCTACTTGGAAAGAATTACCAGCACGCACCGCGCGCGTTCCGGCGCGGCGGCGAAAGTTTCTCGTCGGAAAATCACAACTTTCCGCCGTCGTCGCCGCCCGATGGAGTGTCGAGGACTCGACGAAAACGGAGAGGAGGGATGAGAAACGCGCGTCTTGGCACGAAAGAATAGTTCGCGTAATGAACAGGCGAGCGGGTGAGAGCTGAGAGAGGCTCGCCGGGCGTGCTCGGGGGAGCGCACAAAGAAAAGTTTATTGTCGTGGCGCGCGAGGCGTACGTGCGCAGTCAGCGGAAATTCGAAATTTCATTTCGACGCCGAAATGACGAAAACGTCACGTCGCGCGCGCGCCCACCGCTCATCGATCCTCTTCGCGCCGATTCCGTCTCCGAGTTGATTAACATTCGGCATAATTTCGCCGCGTATCGCACGCGCACCGTTCTGTCCACACGCGGCGACGTTTGACGAAAATGAATAATGCGTCGGCGGCGAGCTTAATAAACAGCAATATAACACCGACCGGCCGGGCGCGTCAGGCGATCGATAATATTAAAAATTCAATCCTCGTTATCTCTCGCGCACGATGACATTGTCAGGTGCGGTTCGCAGGCAAGTGTCATCCGGATAAGTGATGGATGCGCACCGCGTTGATGGCCGCTTCCGGGCGCGCGTCGCGCGCATTTTAAACGACGACGCATTAAATTCCGCCACCGCCGAGATCATTAACCGACGATTTTACGCCGTCCTCATGCGTTTTTAATCCGAACCGGCGCGTTTTTATCGACTCGGTCGTAAATCGCATCGCCACGCCGAAATTAGCATGCGGGTTATCGCCGGCGCGCAGGTGCGGGTGTGAATTTTTAAATTTTCCGCTCGGCGCCGCCTTCGCCACGAGCCGTTCTGTCGCGTTTCGCGATCAGTCGCGAATCGCCAGGGCGGCCTATGTAAATTTCATTCGGCGCGTAATCCACTCGCCGAGATTGGTCTCGATTGATGGACGCAAATTGGAAAGTAGAGAGGCTTCTATGCGCGCCGAAACCCGCCCACCGCGCCCGCACGCTCCGACGACACGGTGGCGGCGACTACGGCGCCACCCTTTGTTATGTTTGCCCGCGCGGCGCGATATTATATTATCCATCGGCGGTTCATGCATCGTGATGGATTAAGTTTACGATGATATTCGTTGATTGCCGGAGCCACGCGACGCAAATCGTCGTCGGCGGTCGGACGACGGCGGCGCCGAAATTGTTACGACGTCGTTCCGCCAACGCCGATCCGGCCATTAACGCCGCCGCGGCAATTCAATTTCGAATATCCACGGCCGCGCGAGGCACGGCATTGAGCGTCGTTTGCGTAACCTGTTTGAGTTGTTAGGTAACGCGTTGGCGGCGCGGCGCGAACGGAAAATAATGTTTGGATATCGACCACGGCCGCGGATGCGCCGGAAGGTGCATTAGGCGGGACGGCGACTGGCGCCGAAGTTCTTTAAAACTGTTCAGACTTGCGGGAACTGAGGTGCATTCCGTCCACGGTCGCGGAAAAGTTTCTCAGCGCCGGCGTCGCGAATAAATAAACACGAGCGGAGACGGCGCATATTTCTCCGCGAAGGTTATCATCGACGGACGATGTGGGACGCATATCGGAAACGCCGTTGAGCGTGTGCATTGGTGTGCGCGGCCGGTCGTAAATAACGACGAGATTAATTAAAGTCGAATGGCGAGCGGCGAGCATCTTCTGCGGACCGCATTATGCGATTATGGCCGCCGCTGGTGAGGCGGCGAACGCTTGTATTTATTCGAGTGGAGCATATTTTTTGGTAGATAAAATGCGCGATTCGTTGGCCGATAGCCAGGGCGAGCGAGCGCTTCCCGTTCCAACAAGTCGAGAGCTGGGAGTCGAGAGCCGGCAGTCCGGAGTGGAGAGCGGAGAGCGGAAAGTCATAAAGCGATTCTGTGTGCGCGGCGTTTACATCCCCATTACGCCCGACGATTCGGACGCGGTGCATGCGCCGCAGAGATAGCTCGCTCGCGAAAAAATCCCGGCGCCTCCACCCCCGGAGTGGATGCCGACTGCGGGATCAAAAGGAAGCGCGTCCCGGGCAAAGAGTCGCACCGCACGTCCGCGCGGTATTTAGTTTCATCGCGCGCCCGAGCGACCGCCATCGGGTGCGCCGAGGTGGAGCCGCCCCACCCGTCGGGGGGGTGGATTTCCCTTCGGACGCGTCGTGATTCACGGTCGAGCTGTTGCGGTCCTCGGCGCGAACAAATGTTAAGATCGCTCGCGCGGCGACGATAGCGAAGCATTCGAGCGGGAAATGTGCTCCTGCCGCCGGAAGGATGTGGCGCTGATAGCGCCCCGTCGACAATATATTCGGTATTAATTATGACCTCGTGCAGACGACGATGGCCGGAAACTCCTAAATGCACGCCCCGAGATTGGATTCCGAGACGGGTTGCGCGCCGCTCGCCTTCGGGCTGTATTAATAACCAGTTAGAGCCGGGCATTGATCAAAAACCCGCGCGGAAATTCGACGAACAGCGCTTCGGAAGAACCTCCGCTCGTAATTGCGCATCGCTCGCGGCAAATATTTGCGCATCTTTCCGCACGCGATCGGCGCCGCGATATTTGCCCGACTTCGGCCGAAAAACCGGAACTCCCCGGAGTGCGTTGCCGCCGGCGAAATCTCCGCGAGTCTTAAAAAACGTCTCGCGGCCGCGTCAAAAATCTAATATGCTTACGCCATCCGAAAATTTCATAAGCTTAATATGACGGGCGAGACGAGGGTGGAAATTTATGCGGCGCATGGTCGTCGATAAATTGTACATTTCCGCGAAATTATTCAAAATTAAGCGGCTTTTCATAAACGCGCCTTACATTTTTCGCCCGAATTCCCACTTGGATCCACCTGCCGTCCGGGCGGCGCGCGCAAAAAATTTACACCCTCATAAAATGCCGCCGCCGAAAACTTCCGCGACGCGTCCGCGCGAGCTGGAGGGGCGTGCGTAATGGGTGGTGGGTAGATAAGAACATCGGTTTCTGCCGTCGCCTCCGCGCGGCGCTCCTTTTTCCAGCCCTCGACGTGGGCTTCGAGGTGGAGGTGGAGGTTCGGAGCCGCGTTTCTTACAGGCTTTCCTACTTTCGCCTTGTTGTTTTTCGGTAAATAATGGGATCTGTCATTTTACATTACGCCGCCGGCGGAGGGGTCGCGACTAGGGCGGCGCCTCGGGAAATGGGACCCGCATTGCGAGCGGACGGACGCAGGACGACAGCCGAACCTGGCGCCGCGGAACGCGTCTGACATTCAGACGCCCGCATGCCGTGCGAGGACGCGCGCGAAATTGATTTAAAGCGAGATCTTAATCAGCGAATCTCGACGTGCTCGGGCTCGGGGCGCATAAAAGTGCGCCGAAATTAAATCAATGCGCATTTTCTCGCGCAAATCTGATAAATTTTCGCGCGCGCAGCGCCGGCCGCCCGGATTGATGTCGTCATATTACAGCCGTCGTTCGGCGCGCGACGCGAAAACAAAGCGACGAAAAATGCGCCCCGCCCGAAAACGCATTTGGAAATAAATTAAATTCAGCGTCGCGCGCGCCGCAATTTCGGCGCGCGGCGCGGAGCGCAAATCCGTTGCGCGTCCTCGGGAGATAATAACTTTTAGGAGTTAATATGGGCCGGAGAGTGCGGACGCGGGTAACGCGAGTCGACTGGTACACATGTTGCTGGCCGGAGGCGGGGCGCTATCTAATCCGCCGTCGCCGGCGCGCCAGAGCTTCGGGGATTTCGAGGACCCGCCGCGGCGCGCCGAAATGCCCAACTCGCGCGCCCGGCGCATGCACCCTCCACGGACCTAATGGCTTCGTCCAGGAACAAAATTGCTCCGATAGAAAATCTCGTTTAAAATACGATCCGGCGTCTTTGCGGCTAAGTGAAATTCACCGCGCTCTCGCACGTGCAACATGTAAGAGATCGTCTCGTAAATTAATTCGATTCGATGCATAAGTTGCCACACTCGCCGGCGGTTCGACACAATCTTGCGCACGGACGGCACGGACAATAAGTTCATAGGTTGTCTCGGGGCGCTAACTCGCGTTCTGGTCCAATTAGCATCTCAGCTCGTGCGCAAACACGGCTCCTAATGGATCTGATGGACCGCGTCTGATTGGACTTAATTAGCTGTTCGCAATGTTTGTGGAAGACGAGCGTGCCGCCGGGCTCTGGGCTGACCGTTAAGAGGATTCCGCTGACTGGAAATACATCCAGCTCTTATCCCAACCCGCGGCTGGAAATCCAATGCGAAATCGGCGCCGTCTGAAGAGACCGGCGAAAATTTATGTAAATGCCCAATAAGCGCAAACAAACGATGCATAATGACGAGGTAAAACCTCTGCGTCGAAACTTTTTTTCCAAAAATGCTGCTCGTACCGCACAAACGATGCTGAGGTTGTTCTTTCCCGCATACCTTCCCAAGCCTAGGCGGATTAGATTACTGCCGTCGCCCGCGGCCGTATCCGGTTAATGTTGTTCCCTTCGGGTCACGATTTGCCGGCCTCGCCGATGTGCTTGTGCGCCCGATATCGTTACGCATTCATAACTCTTGCGCTGATCGATATTTGCCGAAATCTGCCGCGCGCGCCGCACGCGAATTCATTTGAGCGTAATTTTCCGCGCGTCCTGATGATGTAAAACTTCCCAACTCGTGCCGCCCCCGACATCTCGGCGAATCGCGTCTCCCACGACACCGTCCGGAGGACGGCCGTACGTCAAGTTATATGAGAAAATATTTTCCATTAAAAATCTAATCAAACTTATATCGCAGTTCGGCTGTAATTTAAATCCCCGCCGAGCCGATCCGAGACAAAATCTCGACGAGGTCGCCTCTGATACCTGGCACTTTTTGATAAGCCATTCGTTTGATGACGTCGCCCGATCTATTTCATGCGCTGGACAAGATAAGGTGCTCACGAGATCAAAGCGCGCTCGCGACGTGCCACAACAACACGCGAAAATAACGATGGAAATACAACAAATCTCGAGTATGAATCGGACGTGCATGGTGTTCATTCGAAATCAGCTTACGGTCGTCGAAAGTCCTTCGCCAGCGTCGGCGTAATATGCTTATTTCGGTTGAGATATTTGCGAGTTGGGAGGTTGCATTGTTTATGCTCGCATAAAGAATATTAGCAAACTGCGCCGGGCTTGGAACAACTCCCAAGTGCGAAGTCTTCTCAGCTGGGGTAATTAGTCTAGAAACGCGGAATCCCGTTAGCACTCCTAGTGTGTGTACCCAGTCGCTTCTGGTCTCGAGCGCGCTTCGGGCGCATCGATTCGAAATTACGTTCGCAACTTGTGAAATCGATAAACGCGCCAAGGTGGCATCTCGTTGCGGACCGGTATATCAGCCTTCGGCTTGGATTGTTTCGCGACGATCGCGCGTTTACCGTTTGCGACCCCTTTGCGTGTTCGGGCATCTCGTCGAAGCTGCAGGAACACGCCGCCGAGTGGCAACCCCCTCTGCATCCACCCGAGATTGCAATTACTCTTATCAGATAATGGTTTGATGTACCTGACGCTCGGCCGTTGTCTGCGGCGCGTGTCGGCGGTCGCGAGTGTCGAGTGTTTGGACGACGCCGGAGCTCAATATCGGGGCAAATTAGTGTTGGGCCAACGGAGCCTCCAACCGTCCGGAGCGAACGTATTCGAGAAGCGACGGGCGTTGGAGCGCACAGCCGCTAAACCGGCGCAAGTAGAAACTTCGTTTCATTAACAGCTGAGAAACTTCCGCTCGCTCGCCGCCCCCCCCGCCCACACGGGTGCGTGTAATTATGCCTGCATCGCAGTTGCCGAATTTCGGCCGCGCGACGCGAACCGCCATCGATGTTGTGTTCTTAAATTCATTCGCGATTCGAGTTCGAATTAGTTTTACGCGCCGCCATTATTCAAAGCGCCGTTCGAATCCGACCGGCGGCCGGCAATCAATCAAACTTTGGGGGAGCGGTGGTAACCGGTGGTCGGAAACACAATCGAGTGGGGGTTCGAGACGGTCTCTCGGTCGATGCATAAACACAAAGGGCGCAAGTGGCCGAAGCTGCGCGCGCGGATGACTCGCGAACGCAATAAAAGAAATTAGCAAGGAGCAGAACGAAAAACGCGAATCCGACGGAAAGTTAAACGCGAGTTGGAAACAAGTTGGCGCGAATGAAAAGTTTCGACTCGAACGGATCGCGCCATTTATTTTTCAATTAGCGATTGTTCGCCGAGTCTCGCGGTGGAATTTAAATTGTTGTCGAAATTAATTAATTGCATAATTCGCGCTGTTCACTGTTCGCTCGGCGGCGCGCGGACGAAACGAAAGAAGCTCGCTGAAAGTTGGCTGACGACATGAACAGAATTATCAGAAACGGCGAAAATTGGACTATCGTGGCGTTGCGTAATCGTGTTCGATTCCAATCATCGACGACATGCCGTCGTTACGTGATCGTTGCACAACATTACGAACCAACGACTAAACATGTAGGAACATCGACGTGAAACAATTTCTTACCCATTTTGATGGATGCACGGCGCCGTGGTGCACAGCCCGGCAGGTTGGGATTTATGGTACTCACCTGCAACAAATTAACAAACAACAGTGATTAGTCAAGCGCTCTGCCGGCGCGTGCGGGACGTTTGATAGCGCGTTATCGCGATATTACGCCAGCGTGCTTCGCGCCACGGACGATATTAATCTCTGCGGGCGATAAATCAGACCGTTTGCGTAATCGTCCGTGATCAGACGCCGAGGGTAAGTGATCGAAGCATATTGCGTTTCGGCACTCTCGGCATCGGCGGTGATCAAAGACGTGCGCCGTCGCAAGAAAATCTGTTGCATAACATTCGCACAATTAAATTACGCATGCACAATGAGGCTTTCACGCAGTGGCGGGCTTTTGTCGTTCCAGCAGCGTTACGACCCTCCGCGGGCAATGAAACGTGAGCGCAATGACGAGCGACTTTTTCTCTCGCGATACGAACGTGTTGCGCGAGCATCGCGACGTGGGGGCGGCGAGGGGAGAAAGCCGTGTGAGTTATTCCGAGGGTGTGAAAATAATACGCAATTTGTTATTCCATCTCTCGGAGTGCCGGAATCAGTTCGGGCACGGCGAATGACGGTGCGGAATCGGACCCGAGGC
>JAODGE020017397.1:0-13930 GCA_027574965.2 Ecitophya simulans | reverse complement strand
CTAGCCGCGCGCTCGGCGTTAATTAGCAATCAGCACACGCGCGACACCATTCCGATCCATTCATAAACTCGACGCGCAAATTCCGATCGCGCCGCCTCCGCGCTCAGTCTCATCCGCACGGCCCGACATTCCGGCGCGCATTACGCACGCATCGCGCACTTTTTGTTGTGCAAACACGTTCTATTTTGGGACGCGCCACGCGGCCACGTCCGAGCAAGCGTCGGCGAGTTTGCAACGACGGACGATGCGTCGCCGAAGGGCGCGTCCGGCGAAATGCGGACGCGATCGCGCGCGAGGGCGACAAACAAGAAAGGGCATCGATCTCGCGCGTGTCGCGGAGATGCGACGCTTGTAGGTCGCGCCGGAGGGTGGATGCTGCGTGGGGCATTCACTGCGCCACCTTTATGCGCAGCACGTGTCGACAAAGCATCTGCCACCTCACGAACCCAACTACTACAGACCAAGAACTCCCAGCAAACCCCACTATACAAATAACCCTCAACTCTATAATCCTAAACAATAATCAACGACGTAATAACACAATACGACATCCTATATAAACAAAACGAATGGCGACGTCCAATAATGACCTATTTGTGTTTGCGGCATCGCAGCGCCATTTTAAACTTTCGAAAACACGCCGGCAATAAAGCAATCAGTCGCTGGCTAATGCGAGTTGCTGACAAAGACCGTTCGTCGTTAATCCGCGCTCGAATGCAACGCAAACAAATCGCAAACTGCGTCAAAACAAATGACTGCGCGTCCGCCATCGCGGACGAACGGAAACGACGCACGGTAATTCGACGCCGGCGTAAACGTTACTTACGTGCACCACACAACAAACGGTATCCAATCGATGCTAGCTCGCAAAGTTTAATAATTACCTCGATGCGACGCAACGTGCGCGCTCGAAACGCGCTTACAATTTCAAGTGTCGACGCGCGAGGTTACAAATTCGAAACGCAAATAAGACGATGCTCCGAATATTTTTAGCGTCGCTTCCTGGTGCCGTTTGGCGCGCGCGCATCTTAAGCGCGTCAAAGGTGGGAAAGTTTGGTTACAATCGGACTTAAGCGCAAAATTTTAAAACGCGTTCGACGCAAAACAGCCAGCCGACTGGCGAGAGATTGCGCGCGACACAACTCGGCGCATTTCTTATCGCCGTTATCAGCGCGGCTCGGTTCGGCGATAAGTGCGTTCTGTAGGCAGCAAGTCCGGTCGAGCGAAGGTTTTCAGATGGCGCGCTCGCGCCAGCGAATCCTACCTTGACGTGCTCGACGACCTCTTCCGGTTGCTGCAGGTCGGCGACGCTCTCGACGCCGGCGTCGATCCATTCCCGCAGGACGTCGGCCGTCTCGCGGTAGCGCCGCCACAGACCGGCGGCGTGCTGGTACTTGTCGCACAGCTGCTTGAGGCTGGCGCACGTGTCCTCCCAGGCGGTGCACGCTTCGGCGACTGCCGCCTCCACCTTCGCCGCCACCTCGGCGTCGCAGTCGGCCGCCAGCGGCACGGCGATCGATTTCAGCTCGTCGACGAGCGTCTCGCGCCGCACCAAATCACCCGACACGCTCTGCGCGAAACGAAAACATGTTTTTCATCAGAATAACGCGCGACAAAACAAGATGGCAGCTCGGCCAACCGACTTGAGTGTGTACTTAAGGCGGTGTGTCAAGCTAACTGAACGCGACTCGCGGCCGAGCATAAATTTGTTATTCAAACACCACGGTTATGCAAATTTGTTATCGGCCGCGAAATGCGGGCCGCTGACATCATCGACAACCGTAACGTAGCCAAAATAACACGTACCTCGAGCCGCTCCGTCGCTTTCCTCAGTCTCTCGTAGTCGACAGTGCCTTGCACGGTCAGCAGCTCCATCATGAAGTCGGCTTCCTGCACGCTGTGTTGCACCAGCTCCAACTGCCTCTCGAACCTCTGCCACAGCGTCAACCGGCTCCTCAGCACGGCCAACAACTGACCGCATCTCTTCTCCAAAGCCGTGTGATGGTCGATCAGGCCGGATATCTCTCGCTCCACGGCAATGGGCGAGACGGACACCTTCAAGCGCATTGGCAGCGTGTGCAGCAACTGTCTGAGACTCATCAGGTCCTGCCACAACGTGACCAGCTCCTCGCCCATTTCGTAGCACTCGCTGACCGCTTTCTCCACACTGTCGCTGCCCATCTTCTCGGCCGATTCGCATCGATCCAACACGCTGCCGATCCTGCCGTGATGCTTCCTAACCCGCTCGAGACCGCGCTGTATATTGGCCAGACGTTCCTTCAGCAGCTTGCTGCCTTCCAGTTCTTCTTGTATCTGCATTTCGAGTCGTTTGGACAACGCCAGAAGCTTTCCGACTTTCTCCGATTCGGTGGCATTGAGCAGACCGAACTTTCCGAGTTCGTTTTCGATCGCCTCGATCCGCTTGACCATGATCTGCAGACGTCCAACGTAGAGGTCGAGTTCTTCTTCATGTTTGATGACGCCACCGAGATGGTCTATGTTGGTCCTCAACTCCTCAAGCTCCTGCTCTAAGATGGCCAGCTTTTCGTTTGCGGGCACGTCCGATGCCGAGATGGTTTCCATGATGGCGTTTTGAATATCCGCAATTGTGGCCGACACCTTGCTCCACTGTTTCTGCAGGATGGAATGGAATTGCCTTTGGACATTTTCATCCGCCACCGGGACAATCTGCATCGATCTATCCAACTGGTTACTGGCATTCAGCCGCAGGGCGTTGTTCACTTCGTGTTGGGCTTTTAACTCCTGCAGCGAAAAATAAAAAGAAACAAATCAATAAAAAGTTCATCGCGTGATCAACGGACATTTATTAATTGCGTTATGATAACAAAATTTGCGAACTCACCCAAAACTGGCGCATGTTGCTGGGCGCCGATCCAGGTGGCACGGTGATCGTGACTAGTTCCCTTTCAGCGTCCTTCAGCCAATATTCCAACTTGTCGCTCAAGATGTTATACGTGCCCCACGTGTCACGGAAGGCAATCAATCGTTTGAGATTGTTATTCACGTCCTCCTGCAACCACTGAATGATCGCCAACGACTCGCTGTAGGCCTGCTCCATGGATGTGCAGTTCACCAACTCTTGCAACTTGTTCGCCATGTTGTTCAGATGGACAAGCTTAGCGTGATGCTGGGCTATATCCAGTGACAGAGATTGATACAAATTGATATACTGGTCGTAATCTGCCGAGGTGACATTGCTCAAATTAGGCACGCGTTGCTGAGCAACCTGCAGCCACTTCTGCTCGTCTCTCATTCCCTGATCCAAGTTGGTCCACCTCGAGGCGGCGAGGGTCATCTGTTGAAATCTGCCAGTCGCTTGATCTTGCAGAATAGTACTGGCGCGCCTATACAAATCCTGATGCAAAGGCAAATGTTGATTCCTCGTATCGTCATCGAGGTTTTCCTCGAGGGACTCCAAAATGCTCCTGCAACTGCTCAACGATCCAAAGAATTTCCTGTGGTTCTGAATCTCATCTTGGAGGTGATCCAAGTCTTGCACGTTGATGGCACTAATGACCAATGACTCGGCAATCTCTACAATGTGTCCAAAATCCTTCAAAGTCTGCTCGTACTCGTCGACGAGGGCTAGATGTTGAATGACCTTCTCCCGTTCAGCTTCGATCCGTCTTTGATGTTGCTTGGATGTCTCGCAATTGCTGTAAACTTCTTGCGGAATGCTCTTGCCAGGATAATACTGCATCAAACTTCTGGCATATTGTTTTAACCTGTGCGCTTCTTCCAAATTTGCTTTATTTTTGGCGTCGAGATCCTCTAATTGATCAAATTTCTTATGGGGCGAAGAATCTGTACTAGTAATGTCCTCCAACTTGTTATTTACGTCGTTAGAACTGTCTTTAATAGCTTGAACACCGATGATAAACTCCTCCCACTTGACGAGGTCCTCCGCAGCTTGTTGTTTGTGTTCGTCGGTCACTTCCTGAATCTCAGACAGCTTCTCTTGCAAAGATATTATGAACTGTATCAAGCGATAACGTTCCTGCTCATTACAAACATCCTTGGTGCTATTCAGGGTGTTCTCCAACTCCGAGATAGATTTCTTAATGTTAACAATCTCCTCGTTTAAGTTGGTAAACTCCTCCACCTTTTCTTTGGAAGGACCTTCAGGGGCTTTCTGTCTTTGAAGGTAAATTCTATACTCAATGGTTTCCAACCAAGTGGTGATAGTTTCAATTGTTGTAATGACAGTTTCTTCAATTATGACCGGATCTTTCTTGGCAACAGCGTTCTTCAATTTGTTTAAGTTATCCTGCACGTCGTTGTTTTTCTGGAGGATTGATTCATCGGTAAGCACTTCGTTCAGAGTAGCCAAATATAAAATGCTGCTCAAATGTGTAGTGCTTTTCGCATTCTGAAGGTTCTTCTTTCTAACCAAAGCCAACGCTTGGTTCCACTTGATGTCGACTTCTTGCAGATGCGGTGTTCGCTTTTCTTCATCGATAAATTGTGCCGTGATTTTATCTGGGCTTTTCCACACTGGTTCGTAGCTAGTGCTAGGCGGCGATGTTGGTGATGCTCTTGCGTCACTCTCTACACTGAAAAGCGTATCATCCGCGGGAGTTGGGGACATGACTTCTTCAATTGTCACAGATGTTGCGTACTTTCCTTTTTTGCGTTTCTTTGGTTCCAGAACATCTTTCAAACTACCTGTTTCCGGTAACGCGTCACTCGTAGGTGAATCTGACAGAGGGCTAATGTGGTGTTGAATATCCTGGACGCCTGGGACAAGTTTAACATCTGTTTGGATTTCAGGCGTACATTTAAGCAATTCTGTCGCGATTACCGTAGTGCGGATATTGACTGGTTGACCACCAGATGTGACCAATTCTGCGGTTGTCGTTTGAAGCACTTCCTCCGTTGGTTTCTTAGGTTCTTTTAGATTTTTAAGTTCATTGACATCTATGCGAGCGATAGATTTAGCTTCAGACTCGGAAGATAAAGATAAGTTCTCCTCTTTACCAGGTCTCTTCTTACGGCTCTTTTTTTTCTTTTTTTCTTTACCACTCTTGTCATCCAGTTCTTCGTATAGCAACAAATTTTCTTCAGGACTCTTCAAAACTTCTACGGAGCTTTTCTTTTCCATTTCTATATCAAGTGTTGCAATTTCAGGTTTCTGTGCGTCAGCTTCGTCAGTGTTCATTTTCACTTCTTCAGCAACTGTCATTTCAACAAATTTCTTTCCATCGTCAGAAATCGTCATCTTTTCTTCTTGCACAGTAAAAATTTGCAAGTCATCATCAGACGGCAGTTTTTCTTCTTTTGGTAGAACTGATTTTTCTTCAGTAATTGCATCCTCTTTAACTTTTTCACCTCTAATAATCTCCCAATCTTCGCTCTTTCCTGACTCATGATTTAAAGAATCGCCTCCCGCTAACTTATCTTTATCTTCAAATTTACCACTTTTTTTCTTTTTATGTTTTTTCCTTTTTTCCCTACCACCATTATCATCATCCAATGGAACTTCTTCGATTACATCCTTTACAATTCCTTTCTGATCCGGTTCCAAAACATCACCAGAACCAATTTTGTCTATATCATCAAAGTCTTCTACCTTTTCACCATTTTTCTTTTTTTCGTTTTTCTTTTTGCTTTTGCTGATTTTGCTATCTTCATCATCATCCTCTGACGATTCCATTTTGATGTTAATATTTAGATCAATTTGTGTGTCTGGAGATGATACACCCGTTTCATCAGGTAATTCTTGAAATCTCTCACTATCAAGCAATGCCAAATTAGCCGCTTTTAGATCTATCTTGGATGTCCTAGGAAGAGAGGTGGTGGTTTTACGTGTTTTAGTCATTTGTTCTTCAAGTGGCAGAAGCTCATCATCTAAATCAGTCACAATTGCTGCTTGTCTGAGAGCTGGTGATGGTGATCTTGATTCCCGCTTGGGAATTTCAGCGTAAAACTTTTTGGGATCAGGACACTCTTCACTTTTCTCTATAACTTGTTGCTCTTCTTTGAATACAGCCCCTGCTACAACTTTGTTAACATATGTTGATTGTTTCAAAAGTTCCTTCTTGTTACGCTTTTCTTTGGACTTCTGCGTTTTATTTTCTTCATTTTCCTCCGGGCTGGATGGTAATGTAACCACGGGTTCAAGTTCTTCTGTAGTATCAGTATCAGATGGCATAACAATAGAAGTTTGAATTAGAACCTCGTACTCTGTCGATGACGAAACATCAGGACTCTTAGCCGCTATGTCAGTAACCGGTACAACACGAACTACTGGAGCAACAGAAGTGTCATTTTCAGTTAATATGGCACTATGTATTGAGGGAAATGGTATAGACGTCTGCGTTTCGGCAAAATCATAGTCAGCAGGAGGCGCAGATGGCACCGGCGATGTCTGAACGCTTTGCATCGTAACATGTTGTTCAACTTGTGTCTCCTGACTGGTCATTTGTACTTCGACTCTCTCAGGTGTTTTGGTTTCTCCCACCCCAACAATCATCACTTCTTCCACTCCAACAGGAAGAATCTCAGTGGTCTGAGTACATTCTTCCACAATCTCCCTAGGAAAAGGTTCAAGTGAAGTCTGAACAATTTCTTCCAGCACTTCCAATGGACTAGTTTGCGTGTCAGTTTCAAATCTTTCGACGACTACACTAGCATACGGTTCTTCAGATATCTGCGTCTGTATTGCCATCTCAGAGACTTCCTGTATAGGTTCCGGAGATGTTTGAACAGAGATTACTTCGGTTGCCACCTTGGTCACAACTTCAGTGGTCACAGGTTGAGCAACTTCATCGACAGGAATCGGCGACGTTTGAGCAACATTTTCCTGAGTGACCAACGCCTCAACAACCGGAATTGCAACACCCACACCAAATTCCACCTCCCTGATGGTCTCTTGTGTATCGGGCGTAACCACAGACTCTTGTATAATCTTCACTGTACCCACATCAGATAGACTAGACATACTCTTATAAGAATCATTCGGTGAACTAATCTGAAGAACATCAGCCTGCTGAAGCTTAGCCTCGGTGTCTTCGGTATCTTTAGCCTCCTCAGTTTCAGACTCCTCGTTTTCGTTTTTCTTTCCCTTACTCTTCTTTCCCTTCTTTCCCTTTTTCTTTTTTGTCTCTTCCTGAGGTTTCTTATGAATAGATTCAACAACCTCGTCATCAGTAAACTGAACAGACTCACCGACAACAGAAGAATCATAAGTCGAGACTGGAACATTAGACTCTTCGATATCTTCAGGTTTCAATTTCTGTTTGCGCTTCTTCCGCTTTTTCTTCTTTTTGTCCAAATCATCATCATCAGCAAGACTTTCGTCGACAGTGGTTTTGTCGGCTTCGTAGCCTGATTTACTGGCAAACTCGTCTTGATCTTGCTCGGAAGCATCATATGTTTCCAACGTGGGTTTTGGCGACTCCTCTTCCAACCGAAGGGAATCTTCCTCTGGCATACTGATTTCAGTCGAATCAACCAGAGATGTCGAATAATCGGGGGACATTTCTTTTTGATCATCTTTGTGTTTCTTTTTCTTACGACTCTTACGCCCTCCATTGTCAATATCACTACTGGTTATGCTGTCTTCGTGGTCGCTTTCCGGCTTGAAGACTATTGGAGATACGGCGGTGTCTTTAAACCTTATATCCATTGGCTTGTCGAGTGTCTTCTTAGGTTGTTTCTCTTCGAGGTGAAGTTGCATGTCAACTTTTGTTTGAGGCTGAACTTCAGTTCCTGTTAGAACCGTTGTAACAAATTGTTGCACTTCAGTAACCTTTTCATCCTGCTCCTCTGGCTTGCCTTTCTTAACCTTAACACGTTTTGTCTTGTTTGAGTTCTTAGAATCCGTAGAATCAGATGAGTTTGGTGTTGGAAGACTTTGAGCTTTCTCCTCTGCAATAAATGCCATAGTAGCTGACATGAAAGGATCGTCTTTGACAACACGTTCAATTTCCTCAGTAACAATTTCCGCAATGTTAATCTTGTCAGAATCATCACCAGCAAGCGACACGGTTTCACTGACTGGCTCCTCCACTAAAGGTTCATTCAATGTATCCACTGGTGTTAGAGTGATCTCATATCTAAGTTTCTCAGGGGTCATATCCACATCAATCTCAGTATTGGTAATCTGCACCTTAATTCCATCAGCATGATTGTTATCTTCTATAAAAACTGGCGTAGGGGTTGGAGTAGGTGTAGGTGTCAAAACCAAAGAAGTACTCGTTGGAGATGTTTTGACAATGATCTTAGGACTTTCTGGTTGAATCACTTCTGGTGTTGATGTAATAGGTTTAACGCAAATTTCAGTCTGAGTTACATTCACTTGAATTGGCTCAGCAGTATCCAATTCGTGTTGCAATTGCAGGAACTCCAACTTTGAACTAGGCCTAGACGCTTGTTGATCTGGCAAAGGCGATGGCGTTATATTGATAGCCTTAGTTGGAACTTGTTGAGGAACTTGTATCGAGTCTGTCGCCTCTGCAGAAATAAAATCGCTAACAATACTTTGCACATCCTTTTTCTCCTTCTTCTTGTCCTTCTTCGGAAGGCTAGGTGGTGCATCAAGCGGGGACGAGCTACCGGAAGCCAACTTCTCATGGGTACAGATCGAAGCTGGTGCACATACTGTGCTACTGTCGGTTACTGATACTGGTGCAGCTGATACTGGTAAGGTGGCTACTGAGACATACCTCTCTGCTTGCGGGGCATCCATTTGCATAGGATCCAACACTTGCACACCTTCCGTCTTCATTACATTGATGCTCACGCGTGGTACATCTTCCTCTGTAATCTCAACCTCTTCCGGTTCCTCGATAATCTCTTCTTGCACAGTTTCCACTCCGTCGACAATGACAACCCTCCTGATGATCTTCCTGGTCTTTCTGATGATCCTCCTGGTAACTTGTTGGACCACAGCACGGACACTCGACGAAGAAGTATGCAGCTCACCGCTCTCAACCAGATATTGGCCAGTAGCAAGTTCGGGCACTAAGATCTTACCATCGATCATTGCCAAATCACCTTCATGGAACTGCACGCCTTGCATCTCGATTGCATCGGGCTTCTGTTCAATGACAGAAAAATGTGAGTCAGGCTCACCTTCAAATTCTTGCACTTCTACTTGTCCTTCGGCGCCTGATCTAATAATACGCCCACCATAATTAGAAGTGGTCATGGTTTCCTGTCTGCCATTCGCTGCAATCGATGTACTACTTTGCTGACCCACCAGCGTAACATGTGAAAAGCTTTGAGTGACTGGTACGTTATCCTCGCCGGTAACCATGGTGCTACTGCTACTCGTGGTGGTGACATGCTTCTGTTGACGTTGGACCAGAGTCCTGTGCAGCTTCTTCACAATGATACTTTTACTCCCATCAGGATTGACGATAACTTCTGTGGTGGTTTCGTCAGGTTCAACAAGTACCGTCTCAAAACCTTGATCAGGCTTCATGCTAGAGATATCCGTTTCCGCGGTGGTGAGCTCCTCGATGTTGTCGGGTTTCTCTTTCATATAATTGGCAGCCACAAGTAAATCGTCGGGTTCTTGAACAATTGGCTCCTCCAAAGATTTGGTTGCAATGTGGATAGTTTCCTGGCCACCAGACACAGTTTTGGTGATCTTGATATTCTCCTTCTTCTTATCCATGTCTGCGTTAATGTCGTCGATAATAGATCCTAATAAACTATCGCCTGTCTGCGTTTCTATACATATACCTTGTGCAAAAGTTTCCTCAATGGGCATAGAAATTGAATCCAAGGTGTCCTCAGATTCGTCCACAGGTTTTAGCCTCTCTTCTTTGACAGGCACCGGTTGACTTTCCCGTTTCTGTTTTTGTGCTTGTTGTTCTCTTCTAATATTTTCAATCTTCTGCAATAAAATTACTTTGTGTTCAGCAAATATAATCAGAATGGTCCTCAACTGTTCCTCGAGTGTAAGAGCAAACTCCCTAAGCTGTGGATCTTGTTTAAATCGTTCGCACACACTTTTAAGTTCGTCAAGTTTATATTCCTTAGCATTGAGTTCGTCACTAATGGCGTTCAAAACCTCGGCGTCGCGCGTTTCGATCAACAACGATTGTCTGACGGTCTGGAGCCAAATTTCAAGTTCAGTTAACAGTTGCTGATAGATAACCACTTCCTTCTGATGTTTCTCGTGCCTCACTCTCGCTTCCTACACAGGAAAGTTCCAAAACAGTATGTAACACATTGCAATATGACTTAATCCTGCATAAATACCTCGAGTGTCCTGCGCCCAGTTTCAGCTTGCGTAAGCAAACTGGCTATCCGGGTGCGGATAGTCGCAAGGGTCTGCGACAACTCGAAGACATCCTGATCCGAGGGCACTTCCACCACAAGTCCTTCCAATCGTATCGCTTCGCCGGCGTGCTGTCTTAAGTCACCGGTAATGTCCTGCAAAGAAGACAACCATTGAGCGATAAAAAATGGAACTGAAGCGATGAAGCAAAATTAGCACGCCCTAGATAGTTACTCAAACAATGCGACTTAAGTCGCTACCATCGATCACGGCGCGGCGCACAATGCGCGCGAGGCGAACGATTGATGCCAAGCGGCGTTAAAATAAGACTGACGCGCATCGATGAGCAGCGGAAGCTCGGAGGAGCCAAAAAACATTCACGAATCGCGCGGTCGCATCGTCGTATGTAAATACGCGCGCGCTGCCTTGGCCAACTCGCCGCGTCCCAACCACAATCGCAACCAATACTCAGCGAATTGTTTATTTCCATCAGTGAGTCATTCATTACTGGCCTGATTTAACATAATTTACTTGCGTCTCCACGCATTCAAGCGGCCTGATTTACACGTTGCATGCGACAGACAGAAATAACTATAAAACTACCGATTGTGTTATCGTCACGACTTGAAGCGCAAATGCGCGCGCGAGAAGTCATCGTTATAAATAGACTTTTGTGCGCGGACTAACTTAACGATGATGTAATGTCCTCGCCGCAGAGCCAGACTTCACACGTTGCGCCACAATCTATTTAAGCTCTTCGCGCCGATCACGAAACCAAACCTGACTCAACTCACGCGAAAAGATTAATGAAAAGTAACTCACGCACTTCTGGGCACAATGCACGCAATGCACATTATTTATAGAATCATGTCGGGACACCGTGTTACAAGCGACTAACTAGCTTAAGTCATCTACGCACGCAGAGCGTTCGCACAACAAACCGCGATGAACCCAACTCAAGATTTGACTTGCCGATGCAATAATGACAAAAATAGGCTGGCGATCGATGAGAAAACGTCTGAGTGACAACGATAATGACAGCGAACTAACCTTGAGCGCGTTAATAATTTGATCGAATCCTTCCTTGGGCAGGTCGACAATAGAATTCTCGGTGTTCTGCAAGGACTGGTGCAGATCGGCGACTCCTTCGGCCAAAGCCTGTGTGTGCACGAAACATCAAATTAGTGCCAGCCTCGACTAACAGGGAGCGTTATGCAAACATGGATATATACAGGAACAAGGCAACCCAATTAACTTAACACGTCTTATCATCGATTCGTTTTGACTCGAACCCATCGTTAGTACTCTTTAGACTTGCACTCACGCACGCACACATATGCACAGAGGTTAAGAACGAGCGATAGGCATTGTGAAATGATGTATAATCTCTGTATATGGTTATAAATAGTTCGGTACGCATGCACAAGGTCGATGGAGGATGATAGAATGCGAGCGGCGACAACGAGCAACACCATCACACAGTCTTTTTCACCTTCTTGGCAATGGGGCAGACGTCGAACCGTTCCCGCTTGCGTTGGCCGGATGGCGACGTCGGCTGCTGCACGGAAGGCCCTAGTGTGGTGGGAGTGGGCGAGGGTTCTTGGTCGGGGAATGTGTTAGATTTGTATGCCGAATCGGAGGTTTCGCTCGGAAGATACGTGCTCTGGTCGCGCCAGTGACACATTCCGCCAGGAAGGGTGGCGCGCGTATATTGCGTATCAGAGTGGGTGTCGTTCGTGATGGGATTCTTGGGTCCCGAGCCAGGACCAGCGCCACCGCCGCCGGAACCGTTCGAACCGTGGTCGTCATCTTTATCTTTATCCTTATCACTAAAACTATTCTTTCTAGATTTATCCTTAACGGGGCTAGATTTCTTAGACTGTTGGGCTAGTAGCATGAAGTAATTTTCTTCGGCAGACATGTACATAGATCTTTCAGACCAGAATTCTTCTTGGACAAGATTTTGGCACAAGTCGCATTTATCATCTTCAATCGTCTGGATGTCTGAATGTTCGCCTACAATTACTTCTTTACCCTTTGCGACCTTCTCCTCTTTCTGTACCTTGTCTTTTTTAACCGGTTCCTGTTTTAACAAAATTTCTAACATTTTCGTCTCCCTCTCAAAGATGTTGCTTTCAATATCTTTCTTGGGAATCTCAAAAGTTTTCTCTGGCTTCAACGCCAAGTCAATGTTCAAGGGAAGAAGGTTACCTTCAATATCTTTCTTAGCCATTTTATGCACTTTCTCTATAACTTCTGGTTTGTCACCTGATTTGTCTTTCTTGTTTTTGTTCTTTTTGGAATCCTTTTTACCTTTAGTCTTGTCACTTTCTTCCTCGGACTCGCACAATAATTTGTCTTTTCTCTTGTCCTTGTCTTTATCCTTATCTTTCTCTTTCTCCTTTTTCTGTTTCTTACCATCTCCTCCTGTAACCTTCGACAATAAACTACCAATGAAGGAGCTCCTTTTCTCAGTGAGTTGGTGCTCGGGTACACTTTCCTTCCCCTTCAAAGTATCGACAATCGGAGCAGCCAACACGTCAACCTTTTCGATACTAATAAATGGTTCAGCTTTCGTTTCTGAAGATGGTTCCGTCAACTCGACAAATATCTCGTCAATCTCCTCGTCAATAGACTCCACCACACCAATGCTGGATTTTCTTTTTTTGTCTTTTTTATCCTTCTTTTCTTTGGGCGGTTTCTGCCCTATCTCTCTATAAACCTCCTTAACTATGTCTTTCACTTCCTGCGCATGCGCCTCAGCCTCTTCCTTAATTTTCTTCTCTTTCTTAGCTTTTTGTTTAGCTTCCTTCGAGTCTTTGCCTTCAACATTGTCGCCCTTAGATGAGGAGAAAACAGACTTGACAGACGAAATCAGGCCGCTCAAAGCGCCCGTTTTGTCAGACGCCTTCTCCTTTTTCTCCTTCTTCGATTTTTTGTCTTTCTTCTTATTGACAGGAGATTCTTCCTTAGCAGCTTCTTCAAACTGTTTCACAATATCGCAAACCAGAGGCACATCGGCTTCCTCCTTTTGCGAAGCAATGTTTGCCCAAGAGGGTTTTTCTTGCGCTTCCAGAGTCATTGGTCTGTCTACTGGTGGTGATAATGGCAGCGCCCCTTGTGTCCTATTCCTAGATCTTGATCTCGACCTACCACCTGCTGGCACAGTTATAAAGCCTTCCGAATCCACCTTCAAAGGTTCTCTCTTTGTACTCAGACTAATATCACTCACAACTTCAATGTGTACCGGCACCGGAGCTTTAACTTCCTTCGGTGGCGCTTTCACGACTTCTTCGGTTTGTCTGTCAGCGCTAGGAGGCTGCACCTTGGTACCAAATGCTTTAGCATACGTCATTGTATCATCGGACGCAACGTCAGACAATTGCCCAGGTTCAATTACGATGGGATCCTCAATGGACTCAATCATAATACTCGCAACAGATTGCTCTATTTGAGGTTCATTCATTTGTGCGATATCGTGCTTAATCTCATTATTGATTTCGCTTTTAATCGTGTGTTTGTTTGGCCGCTTTGGATCCTTAACTTTAACCTTGACTTCTTTCTTAAACTTCTCCGGTTGAATTAGTTCCGCCGCCACAATTGGTTCATTCACAATCTCCACCAAAGGCGCATCATTTAAGCAAATATTCTTACCACCAGATCTAGATCTTCTCCTAG
>JAODGE020017395.1:0-15098 GCA_027574965.2 Ecitophya simulans | reverse complement strand
CGTTGTGTCGTCGTTGTCGCGCGCCGCCGCCCCATTGGAGGACAGACTCCGCGTATCGAATTCCGAGCGAAAACGGGGAAATTATGCGGGATTACGGGGATTAGGGCACCACGCGTCCGTATTATGCGATTACCCCGCCTACGGACCAATAACATTCCTGCGATGCGCGCGCGCCGCCGCTGCCGCCGCCGCCGGCGCGACGACACACCCCACCGCACCGCAATGCATCGTTACTTGTTCATTTGTTTATTTTATAATCTACAATCAAAATCGCTACGCCTCTTCGCCGCCGGCGTCGAACATGTACCACTTCTTCTTGTGCACCAGAAAGAGGATCATGATCGCCGGCAAGTGGATCAGCGAGAAGCGGAACAGCTTGCGCGACGTCGCGCTCGTCGAGTCCTGATGGAACCTGTACGCCAGGTAGATGAAGTACGCGTTGAGCGGCGTCGCCTCGAGCAGGAACCACCAGCTCGTCGTGTCGAGCAGCGGCGCCAGCGTCGAGAACGCCTGCAGGGCGACGGTGTGCCGCAGCGCGACGCGCCGACACAGCGCCGGATCGGTGACGGCCATCATGCGGTAGCCGGCGCGCGAGTAGTCGGGCCGGAGGTTCCAGCTCAGCGCGTTGAAGTGCGGAAACTGCCAGGAGTAGAGCAGGCCGGCCATCAGCCACGCGCCGGGTCCCAGGCCGTCCGCGCACGCCGCCCAGCCCATCAGCGGCGGTATGGCGCCAACTGCAGACGGCAAGTTTCGCGGTGAGTTTCACGACCTAGGTCGCGGCGCACGATCGTGTCGTTACCTATCGAACCCACCCACGTGTTCAGTATGCTCATCCGCTTCATGGGCGTGTAGATGCAAGTGTACAGAATTAAATTAGCTAAACCCAGGCTGGCGGTGAGTGCGTTGACGCCGAAGTACAGCAGGCCCAGTCCCGTCGTGCTCGCGCCAAAGGCGAATGCGGCCGCGTGAAGAGGTCTGCAAAGCGACCAAGTTGGCATCACAGTCAATCAATTGGCGAGATCCGACGTTACGTGAGTTTGCCGCACACGATGACGCGCGACTTCGTCCTGGACATTTGCGCGTCGAACGGCACCTCGTGAAACTGATTCACCGCGTTCGCGGCGCAGGACGTCAGGCCCGTTCCAGCCGCACACAGCAGAAATGTCGTCCAGTCAAAGGGCGCTGGGGCAACGGCATAACCAGCCATCGAGGTGACGACAACCAGAGCTGAACAAGCGCAACCAACACTAATGGTTAGTTCATAATGTCGTATGCTTCAGGCATAAACAGACTTACTCGTCAGTCTAATCTTGGACAGTTTTAAATAGTCTTTAAGTAGACTATGTCTGTCTGTCGAAGGTGTGGGCTTCCATTGCGGTATGAGTTTGGGATTGGTTTTTGCCTCGTTCTCGATGGCTCCTATGGTGGTCGCTTGCGATTTGGGCTGATTGACGTACCCCGCCAGGGGGGTGCATAGTTTAACATGGTTCTAAAACAAGCGTTAAACTGATGAGACGATGTTGGGTGGATTGCAAACTTCGAATACCTTAAGTATTAGATTTGTACTTCTGCGTGAAAGACTACATAGACTGCCTGGTTGTAGCAATTTAAGCAATGCGCTCATTATAAAGCGTGTGGGTCTCAGTATTTAGCTTCTTTCAGCATTTTGTTTGCTCTAAATTGAGATTTTCTCTAATTTTTTTCGAGTTGTTTAGGTTATAATTGACATGTGACATATTAGATAAGTTGATAGCATTGGTTTTTGCCTGATCGTGGTCTGTTTGCTAGAAAGAGACGTGCGTGCACAACGCCCTCTAGTGGGATTGTACTCAAAACTCTCGTACTTCTCTCTCGCTCCACGCTACACATCTGACTGAATCCTGCTGTGATGTTTTACTACCTTTGCAAAACAATTGCAGGGCGTTCGAAATCTCGACGACAGCTACCAATAAATGCATCAATTTCGCGCATTTGTCGATCAATCCACATCAGCCGAAGCAAAATAGAACAGGTCTTGTGATAGCAACAGGAAGCGATAAGACCGCGCAGCAATTACGCAATTAGCACATTGATTAAAGTGCAGTTATTACGAACCGCGGCACGCGCTAATTAGCATATGCATGCAAATCCGCGTTCCGGGCGCGCCGTTCGAACGCACAGAACGAATCGAACAGCGGCATAAGTTTCCACTTTTATTATTTTTTAAATAATTACAAAATATCGGTCATATAAATGTCGTTTAGTTTGTTTCCATGTTTCATTTTGTTTCGATACTTACAATTTGTTACAAAAGAACGTAATCGTTAACGCGTTAGTAATAGATATAATACACATGTTCATATAAATATATATATGCATATATATATATATATAGAAGGATGTCTGATTCTTCGTTGAAAAGCGAATGAACGATACGAAAGAAACCGCAAACGAAACAACAAAACATGATTGCACTCGAATTAGCGTCAACTCAATCCCCGTAGAAATCCAATCGTTTGACTCATTAGCGTATATGTATATATGTATATAAAAAAGAAAGAAAAACACGAAAAGGGGCAAACGGTGCGCGCCCACGTCCGGCAGACGGACACACCGCCAGAAGAAAAAATTATCTATTTGTTCCATTAACTATGCGCGCGCGCGCGCGCGATCCGATAAAAACGTAAAATTCAACTATCTAGCGGCTAGCAAATCCTACATTACGAAATTAATTACTTAAAAACGAAAGAAATGATTTGGGAGGAGTTCGGGCGAACGACGACGACGCCTCCGATTACATATTGCTTTGCGCCGCGTTCTGCGCGTACGTCTAAAGAGTTTTAAGCTAGTGGTAACTGACCGATTAGCGCACGCAGAAGCGAATTGGGCCGCGCGCGCGCACGCCGAACCGTGAGGCACAAAATATCGCTCGTCGCAGTGGTAACAAATCATCAACTACTAGTCGTTAACCGAAAGAAAAGAACCCAGCAACAATAAAGACCCCGATTGATTTAACATAGAAACGGCGTAACTTAAGTGTGAGGTAGACCTGAGCTTACTTCCATCATCTCGTCGCAGGGCGCGGCGCTCGCCTGCTGCTGCTGCTGCTGATAGGACGGATAGGCGTAGTGGTGCTGCGGATGCGTGCGATACTGCAGACTGGAGCCCATCACGCCGGCCGCGCCCAGCCCGAAGTGGTGGCGCAGCGGCGTCGGGCAGTTCTTGCGCGGCGAGCGCGACTTGCCCATCTGCGTCTTGTACATGTCCTCGAGCACCGAGGGCGCGATGTACGTGAAGCCCTGGAAGATCATGTTGGCGCTCTCGCTGAGCGTCGACTCGTCCGGCGAGTCGACGGGCGTCTGGCGCGTGAACTTGGTGTCGAACTGCGAGACGTCGTCCTCGCTGGCCAGACACGGCTTGAACGGCGGCTCCAGCTTGCGCTTGAGCACGTCGTCCCAGTTGATGTGCCTGAAGAACTGGTGCTGCTTCACCTCGAGCGAGTCGTGCGGCTGGGCGCCGAGGCGCGCGCCCACCTGCCGCTTGAGCAGCTTGCGCACGAGGTCGCGCGCGTCCGACGTCAGGTACGGCGGCAGGATCAGCTTGCCCTTGAGGATCTTCTCGATCGTCTTCTTGCGGTTCTCGGCGGTGAAGGGCGGCGCGCCCGTCAGCATGTCGTACGTGAGCGCGCCCAGCGACCACCAGTCGACCTCCTTGCCGTGCCCGCTGCGCGTGAGGATCTCCGGCGCCATGTACTCGATCGTGCCGCAGAACGTGTGCGTGACGATGCCCTCCTGGATGTGCTCCTTGCACAGGCCGAAGTCGGTGAGCTTGACGTGGCCCTGCGCGTCCAGCAGGATGTTCTCGGGCTTCAAGTCTCTGTAGATGATGCCCTGCAGGTGCAAATGCTCCAGGGCCAGGATGATTTCAGATAAGTAAAAACTGCGCAGACACAGCGTTAGTCGACGAGCGCCCACACCGTAGCAGCACCTACCAGGCAGTGTCCTCCAGAAAGATGCCCTCGCGCTCCAGGTGCATGAACAGCTCGCCGCCGCTCAGATACTCGAGGATCAGGTACAGCTTGCCGCCGGTCTGGAAGGCGTAGATCAGGTCGACGATGAAGGGATGCTTGACCTCCTCCAGGATGTTGCGCTCGGCCTTGGTGTGCGCGGTGTCCTTCTGGTTGCGCACGATCGACGCCTTGCGCAGCACTTTCATGGCGAAGATGGTGCCCTTGTCCTTGCCGGTGACCTTGCGCACCTGGAACACCTTGCCGTAGCCGCCCTTGCCGAGCACCTTGCGCAGCTCGAAGTCCATGGGGCCGGTCTTCTCCTGGCCGGGATTCACCGTCTGCTCCGTGAGCTCGGTCGTCTCCAGGTTCTCGTCGGACTCGAGGATCTCGTTGACGTTGGGGTTCTGGTCGTAGCCGTCGTAGCCGTCGATGACGTCGTCGTCGGAGTCGTCGATCTCGACGTCGTGCAGCTCAATGTCGAACACGCCGGCCATCGCGCCGTCGTCGTATGGTGCGGTCGCCGTGGCGGCGTCGTCGTCGGTCGTCTGCGCGAGTCCGCGTCGACGGCCAGCCGCATCGGCGCGCTCTCGCCTACGAGTGTCGCTGCGGCCGCGGCGTCGACGCCCGACGCATACTTCGGCCACACACGCCCGACGCGCAACACGCTCGGTGGTCGGATTGGAACGCTCCTCAGAAGATACGCCGCACGGACGACGAAGCGCTACGAAACACTGCCCGCACTGCCATGCACTGGAGGAGGTTATGTATGTCGCAATCTCCGCTCGACCGTCGGTCGACTTCGTGCGTCGTCGCGTTGCACATCCCCGAGTCACTGAACGATTTCAATGAAACTTTCGCCCCAAACACTCGACAAACATGAAACTAATCGAATCTCTTAATTAAATATTATATTTCGATTATATCCAGTACAATATCTGGTGTAGTTCGGCTAGAAAAATATACTTTTGTTTGTGCTAGGGACATTCGGTTAGGTTGGTATCGTCGCACTAGATCGTCATTTGTTTTTCGAAGCGTTCAATTGTTCGAGTCGTCGAAGTGCGTCGAGATTTCGTCGAATTGCGATCGAAATGCGATAAGTGTGCAATGTTCAGGGCGCGATGCGACTGATTGAAGGTAGGCGATAGTGGTTTACATTATATTTCGCGTATATCCAATACAATAATTCGGCTGGAAAAATATACTCTGGCGTGTACTAGGGACATTCGATTAGGTTGGTACCGTCGCACTAGATCGTCATTTGTTTTTCGAAGCGTTCAATTGTTTGAGTCGTCGAAGTGCGTCGAGATTTCGTCGAATTGCGATCGAAACGCGATAAGTGCGCAGTGCCCAGGGCGCGATGCGACTGATTGAAGGTAGGCGATAGCGGTTTATCATGTTATCAATGTTTATTGTTCACTTGTTCACTGGAATATACGGATGTACAGAATGTGTACAATGGGCGACGAGCGGCGACGAACTCGATCGCGGCGCCGCTCGCCGTGTCGATAAAAAGTACATTTATAATAAAATATGAGCATCTATCGTAACAGTGATATTGTTTTCATGTCGTCGGGGTATACTGCTACGAGTCCTACGCTAAAATGTATATTGATATACGATCACGATTCAGTGTCAGTTCCCAACCAACGCGCTGCTTGCGAAAGTCGCACGACAAATCACACACTGAGCAAATGACACATATTGATTATGTACATACAGTTTAACGGATACAGCTTAATACATGCGTGTGAGTGTTGGTTGCGCTATCGTTATTGTTGGTTATGTGTCTCTTCCGGGCGTCGTCGTCGAGGTTACGCTCGTTACTTGAATTCGCCGTCGGCGCGCCTAGAGCTTGCTGGTGCCGTTGCGCTTCTCGTCGCGTATGACGATGTCGCCGGGCGAGAGGTCCTTGCTGATGCTGTTCGGCAGCGAGTGGCGCTCGTCGTACTCGGAGGACTCCTGCAAGATGGCGTCGGCCGCCATCAGCTCCTTCTTCGAGAGCACCTCGACCACGGCGGCGGCGTAACAGTCGCCCAGCATGTTGTTCGTGGTGCGAAAGCGGTCCCTGCGACATGCAAAACGCTACACCTCGTGTCGCTCGGCCGTGTGAGCCGGCCACTTACACAATCCAGTCGACGGCGAAGAGCAAGGACACGTCTTGCGTGGGCGTGTCGATGGACGACAGCACCATGAGCAGAAGCACCAGGGCGGCGCTCGGGACGCTCGCCGAGGAGAAGCTCGCCGCGGTTGACGTGAAACTGCAATTCGTTACGTTTTAGCTTCGATTGCGAACGATCAAAATCGATTAATCGCACGCACCAGACGGTGACGAGCTCGCCGAAGCCGAGCGCAATGCCGTTCATCTGCGCGATGAAGCAGGAGGCGATGGCGACGAAGAGCGCCGTGCCGTCCATGTTGATGTTGCAGCCGATCGGCAGGACGAAGCGCGTGATGCGCGTGTCGACCTTGAGGTCGTCGGTCATCAGGCGGAAGGTGATGGGCAGCGCCGCCGCCGTGCTCGCCGTCGCGAACGCCGTGCACGTGCTCTGGATAAGGCCGGCGTAGAACTTGAAGGGGTTCTTGCGCACGAACGCCAGATAGATCAGCTGCATCAGGATCAGCTGGTAGAGCAGCACGCCGAGCACGACGGTGGCGATGAAGCACGCCAGGTTCGAGACGACGAGCGCCAGGTCGCTCACGCCGAGTATCTTGCCGGCGATTACGCTGCTGATGCCGATCGGCGTCAGCCACATCACGCCCGTGACGAACTTCATCACCACCTCGAAGGTCACCGTGAAGAACTCGATGACCACCTTCGACCTGCCGCCGAGCGTGCCGAGGATCGTGCCGAAGATCAGGCAGAAGAAGACGATGCCGAGCGTGTTCGTGCCGGAGCTGCAAGCGGCCGATTAGCGTCTGGCTGTCTGTCGGTCGGAAAGGGGCGCACGTACCGGTAGCTGATTTGCCTGACGAGGCTGTCGGTGGCCGCGTGCGTGCCGTTGTAGGCGACGCTCGTCTTGTTCACGTACGCCGTGTGGGCCTGAAAGCAACCGATCGTTTACAACGGCGACGTCGAATCGAATCGACGTACCTGCTGGAAAGTCGCTTGAAATATATTATCGGCGACGATGTTCCTAAAAATTAACAGACAACAGCAGCGCATGTAGAACGGCGCGCGACTCGCGCACTCACCTGCCCAGATCCAGCAGGCTGTCGAGCATGCTCGTCGCGCCGCGCTGCTCGTCGCCGCTGCCGAGCGCGTCCTTCAGGCCCGGATGGCCCGGATGCACGATGGTGACGAGCGCGACGCCGAGCACGGCGTTCGCCACGGACGTGCACAGAAAGTAGAGCAGCGTGCGCACGGCGATGCGACCGTTCAGCTTGGCGTTGAGGCTGGCGCTGCCCGCCACCAGGCTGGAGATGATCAGCGGCAGGATGATCAGCTTCAGCAGCCGCATGAACAGCTCGCCCGGGTAGGAGATCAGCGCGATCGAGTCGGCCGACAGCGCGCACGGCCGCAGTCCGAATCCTGCGGACGGCGCAAGGGCAGAATGAACAACGCACGTTTTTCCACCCCCCCCGAGTGACGTCATCGGCGTCCTTGAACCCGGCAGCGGCGGCTCGGCGATATTTCGCAATACCCAACTATTTCGCGCGCGTATCTAACGGGGACATTGCTTTTTAATGAGCACATTATCTGCGATGTTTGTGTACGCGCTGTTCGGAATGTCCTTAACGTCGGCATATTTTCGTTACTATCGCCGTTATGGTTATGTCTTGCGCTCGTCGAAACATGGCCAACGTTGTTTTTGCGTACGAGTCGGCATCGTTCGCGTCGTTAGAGGTTTTCGAAACTTTTATGTTTTCCTCACCTATTATCGCGCCGACGGCCACCCCGCACAGCGTGCCCAGCAGCAAGAGGTTCTCCGACAACCACTTGCGCGCGCCCGTCATCTCCTTCTTGTCGGAGCGCTCGGTGAACTCGATCTTGACGGTGTTATTGTCTTCGGGCATTTTGGCGAACAGATACTCTGGAAAGCAACCACAAAAATCCATGTTCAGCGAAAACCGCGCTCGAACGCGTCGGACGCGAGATACCAGAAAACCGCGACGGATTTTCCATAGCACGTGCTGATGGTGGTGCTGCAGGTGGCGAGCGTCTGGCGTGTGGGCCCCCGTCGTAGGAGTTGGTTTTATACGCGTCGGGGAAGTCGAGCGGAATCGAAAACGCTCGCCGCCAATCGATACGCCCCTGCTGCGCGTCCCGCCGTGCACGACGCTCTCGTCTTCGGGCGCTAATCGCGGGGCCGCGCGTCGGCGGCAATTATCGCGCGCTCGAACGTCTGATCGCGGTGTTTCGGTGGGACTTGCGCGACTTTTTCGACACACCGTGCGGCAGCGGCGGAGGACGCGGACTGGATGGTGCTCGCGTCGCGACGCGCTATCGATTTTGGCGCAGGTCGCGGCTCGCCGCCGCCGCCGCCGCCACCACCGTCGCACATGCCCATTCGCTCCGATTAAAACTGACGCGCGTCCACTTGAGCAATTAGCCGTTTGGGCGCGCAGACGCGCTCTCATTAATTGTCACTAATTTGCGTTTGCTTTACCAATGTCATTGTCAAGGCATTTTTATTGGTTTGATTGATCTGGCAATTAAGAATATGTAGCCGCCAATTTCTAAAGTGGTTTGCGTGCCATCATTGTTTTTCAACTTCCTAATTGCGTCGACTCGCTTCAGAATTTCCCTCGACACTCGACACCTCCGCTTTCGATTAACTAATAGTTTTCGATCCGAATCGTCCGGACAGGACGCGAACTGCGCAAATTGGAAACTAATTAGGGGATCGGCGCGCGTTTGGCGGCGACGCGCAAATAAAATTAACCGTGAAACTCGCCCATTGCGCATTCCGCAATCGTTTCCGAGTGGCTATAATTGGCGTCTGATCTACATTCGCGCCGCCGCCGCCAAGCAGCGGCTGATTTTTTTGTTGCGCTCGCATCGAATACATTCGACGTTTGGTGCGCCTCGTGCCCGCGAACTTGGGTGCGTGGTCGTGGGTTGGCAATTAAGACACATTTCGGTCGGCGTTTTTACCAACTTGATAATGCACGTTAGTCACGTCCTCGCGCCACGGCCTGGCGAACGAGATTGATTGCCTTTAACCGGTGTGGGATATTGCCAAAAATAATAATAGAAAGTTAAAATTATTGCGCGATCATTGCGATTGTGTTGCGCATTACTTTCGGCACGCTCTTAACTTCCGCAAGTGCATTTTTCCACTACGACTTCACTGTCGCGATCGCGCTGCTCCTCAAGGTCGCTATCATAACGTTTCACTCGCACCCGTCGCTTCGTGCATCCTGTTCGCTCGCTCGCACACGCACGATTGCTTTGCGGTCGGGGAATTACCATGCGGCAATGCAATTTCCAGTTTCCCAACACCGCGTGACATCTAATTATAACCAGGAATTAAAAAACACAACGGGCTCCAGAGACTGATGAAGCAAGTGTGTTAATTGCTTTCGGCTAATGGACGCCCTTCTCACGGTCGATCCTTGCGACACTCGCAGCGCAAATAACTATCGAGTCGCCACTTACCGTGTTCGCTCCACTTTTCGAACGACGCTCGGATTCACGCACGTTTCGCGTCAGGATGGCCGAGCGTCGTGCGGCGCGTGTTGCATCGTCAAACTTTACGATTTGTTTGCGGTTATAAAGTTCGCCGCGACGCCGGAAAATATCGCACGCGATGCAAAAAAAAAAGAAACACACAAACGACTGGCGCGGCGCGCAATCACGGGAGACGGCTGTCCGAAAGCAAATAGCCGACGACGACGACGTGGCCGACGCCGCCGCCGTCGTCGCACGCGCGCGCGCGCGAATTCTGTTGGCACGCGCGCGGCGTATTGCTGCCCGCCGGCGGCGTCGCCGACAACTATCGACAGCGTCCGTTCCGCGTATTGATGATTATTTATGAGATTGGCGAACAAACGATGCTGCGACTCGCTCAATTGAATTATGTCACCGGACGTCGCGCGCTCTTTTGTGCGACGCGCCGCTCTCGAAAAACGTTTGTCGCCAATTTGCGCCCGTTCGTGTGCGCACACTTACCGCACAGGTATTTGAAACAGCCCAGCATCGCTCGCTCTCTGGATGTTGTTACCTGGATGCACTTTCGCTCTCCTTGCGGATGCGCGCGCGAATGAGTTTCGTGCGACGCGGAGAGCGCGTCTGCGAGTAATCTTCCACTGCGCCGCGCTTTTTATTGTTAACCCAGTACATCCTGATTTAAATACCAGTTATACGGAAATAACTTTGCGNGGTGAGTTCGTTTATAAAGTTTACATTCGAAAATGTTAATGCGTCTTCAGTAGCTTATCAGAGACGTCAATATCTCGTTTTGTTCCATCTCGGTTTTCTGCAACGAGTTGAGTTGGTTTTTGAGCCGCTCGAGTTCCATGCTCTTCTCCGACACCAACGCCTGCAATTGTTGTTGATCCGCTTCGCGGTGCTTCTCCATCGTCTGCAGGGTGTTGCGCGCGCTGATCGCTTTCAGTTTTTGCTTGTCCACCTCTTTGCCCAACTTGTCGACCAGCGCGATGAAGCTGTCGATGATTTTCTGGAACTCGTCCAATTCTAACGCAAATCAATTCGTCTTTGAATGTTCGCTGAAGTTATGCTTACTGTCAATGTATATTTTGCACTCGTCCTTCAGGACGTTCGTTTGCAACGCCACTTCCGGGTCGAGTATGCGCACTTTGTCGACCTCGTCGAAGAAAATGCCGAGTTTATTTAACGTTTCTGCCATTTTATTTGCAAAGTTAAATTGTTGCGTTGGCGAGTTGTTGGATGTAAATCAACGAAATGTTTTGTGTTATGTTGACGTTGAGCCGTCGTCATGGTGATGTGTAATCGAAATTTATGCCAAGTACGGCACTGTTTATCAATGCGGCCAACAAAAATAGAAGTTACTAACGTCTACGCGGTGCACAAAATTACAAGAACCTGCGTCGTTACTTGTGGTTCGGAAGACGTCCGCTAGAAGCCGCTAGCAAATTCAAAACACGCTGCGCTCATTGGTCGAGTAATATGGTTACCTCACTTTTCTCTCGTTCCATCTCACCTTCTCATTGAGACGCTGTCGTTCGATAACAAAGTGCCTGGTAATCTGGTAATTTCTAGTGACCTTAGTGACATTCCATTAACGTCGTGCCCGTGCATTGTGTTTCTGTGCAATTCCCTTTCATGTGATAACAATTCGTTAACAGTTCAAACAATTGAAACAATCGAGAGAGATAACATGCCGAGGCACGTCTAATACTTCGGTGCGGTCGTAAATCTAGTCTCTCTATTTCTATGAACTCGTAAGTTGCCACCAATCGTTGCACATCACCTAACCTTTGGGCTAATGCACCAATTCGTAGGGCAATCCTCAATATGTCTGGCAAGACCGTAATCAAAGACAATCCTTCGCAGTATGTGAAGCTGAACGTGGGCGGTGCGCTTCACTACACGACGATCGGCACGCTCACGAAACACGACACAATGTTACGAGCAATGTTCAGTGGTCGGATGGAAGTACGGTCTGATTGCGAAGGGTGGATACTGATCGATCGGTGCGGCAAACACTTCACGACGGTGCTGAATTTCCTGCGCGACGGATCGGTGCCGCTGCCGGAGAGCGCGAAAGATTTGGCGGAGTTGCAGGCGGAGGCGAAATACTATTGCATCACGGATTTGGCAGAGTCCTGTGCGCAGGCTCTCGCCAGAAAGCAGGCCGAGGTCGAACCGCTGTGCCAAGTGCCGCTGATAACGTCCCAGGCGGAGGAGGAGAGACTGATCAGTTCGACGACCAAGCCGGCCATCAAGCTGCTGATCAACCGGCACAACAACAAATACTCGTACACGACCACCTCCGACGACAATCTGCTGAAAAACATCGAGCTGTTCGACAAGCTGTCGCTGTGGTTCAAGAACCGCGTGCTGTTCATCAAGGACGTGATCAGCACCAGCGAGATCTGCTGCTGGACGTTCTACGGGCACGGCAAGAAGGTGTCCGAGGTGTGCTGCTCGTCCATCGTGTACGCGACGGACAAGAAGCACAACAAGGTCGAGTGCCCCGAGTCGCGCATCTACGAGGAGACGCTGAACATCCTGCTGTACGAGACGCGCAATGGGCCCGACCAGGAGCTGATGCAGGCGACGTGCACGCGCGTCGCCGTCCTCGGCATCGGCTCCTACACCAGCGACGAGGAGGAGGAGCGCACCGGCCTGGAGCGCCTGCGCTCGAACAAGTTCAACACGTCGACGTGATACGCGCCGCCGCCCACGTGCGCCACTTTCGGTGTTTCGTTCGATTATTTATTTACGTAAATGTGTATATATGTTGTTTGTGTGCGCGCGGGCAAAGATGTGACATAATCCGAACAATTTATTTGAATCCGTATTAAAAAAATTACAATTATAGCGCTAAAGAGGTTGCTAATTCGCAATTAATCGTAATCGAACTGTCAACGAGCGTGGCCTGCCGCCGCTTGGCTGGAGCGCATTCTATACAAATCTTCGTTTACAGGCGTCGCACGTACATTTCTTTAGTTGCGCTTCGATTAAGTTATGTAAGAATATAATGTAGGGCCGGCGCGGGTAAAGATCGCTTAACAGCTAGTGGCGAACGTTGGCTTAGACTAGGCATCACCATGGCGACGGATTGTTTAATCGTACATTAGTTTCTCTTATTTTACATTCATTTGTTTTGGTTATACTCTAACAAAGCGTACTCGTACCGTTCTTCGAATCGTCGCACCGCCCAGGCGAGCGTTTGAAGTGTAACAGTGCAATTGGTTTTGTAGAAGTATTCAAAAATAGGTCGCGAGTGTTCTCATCGTTCGTCTCTCTCTCTGTCTTTTTTTCTTACTTTCTCTCTCTCTCGCTGTGTTGGTCCGTGTACCTGCGCACGAACCGCTCCGACCGCGATATTTTGTAGCGGTATAATAAGTACACTTTGTTAAACGACTGTATTCCTTTCGTCCGGACGCGAGGCGGCGTGTCCGCGCATCACGATCGCTCGTGCTCCTCGTCGCTCTCGTCGTGCTCGCGCAGCAACGGGCTGCCGTCGTACAGCTTGCTGCGGCTGCCCTTCTGGCTGCCGCTGCGCTTCGCCGACGTGCCGGCGGAGTCGTGGTGGGTGGCGGGGAAGTTCGGCGCGAAGCAGCCGCACGGCGTCGTGGGCGCCGACCGCGGGAACCAGCCGCGTCGCTTCTCGTCCTTGCCGCCGCCGCCGGACGTCAGCGGCATGTAGAGCGTTTTCGCCTTGGAGCGATTGAAGTAGTGCTTGAGCTTGGGCGGCGGCGCCTCGGCGCTCACGGGGCTGCGGTGCTGCGCGGGCAGCTGCTGGATCTTGTCGAGCAGTTCGCGCATCTCGAGCGTCGGGCTGGTCGCGCGCGGCGGTGAGTCCGGCGTGCCGAGATTCGCCAGGCTGCTGATGTCCGAGCTGGTCATGCTGTTCGCGACGCTCTGCGCGCCGCCGCCGACGCCGGACGCGGCCAGGCTGGAGGGCGCGCACACCGACAGGTTCAGCAGCTCGGAGAAGTTGTGCTCGGGGTCGCTCTCCGACTCCACCGACGCTTGCTGGCGCGGCCTGAACTTGTCGCGGAGGCGCACCTCGCGCTTCTTCGGCTTGACGACGGGCTCCGCGGGCTCGGATTTCGGATTCGCCGCCGTCGCCGCCGCCGAACTTTCCGCACGCGCGGCTGTGCACTCGCCGAGATCCGACGCTTCCTGTCGCCGCGCGCCGAGCAGTTGCTGCAGCGACGCGGATGGACTGACGCCCAGTATGGCGCCCGGGGGCGGTGGTTGCGGCGGCGGTTGCGGCGAAGGCGCGGGCGGCACGTCAGACTGTTGGCGCAGCGGCGGCGCGCCGACGACTACCGACACTTCTTCCAGACTGCCCGTGCAGGAGTAGGGCGGCGGTATGATGTTGTTCGCCTGCCGACAAGCGATCGAGGTGTGAGAAAATGCGCCCACGTTCGACCGCAAAATCGCATGCATTTATTAGCCGGGTCGCGCTCGTTACGCGGCTATCGATCTCTGTACAGCATGTCCGAATGATTGTTCGCGAACGACTCGAGACTGCATTGTGATTTTTCCCGAAGCAGACGCTCGGTATGTTTTTATCGCGCGTTGGCAGACCACCAAGCGCTCGGTTGCGGTTTTTGGATGTGTTTCAGGGACATGGACGGCGACCTTGGCGACCGCGCACGTACCTCATTGGCGGCGTTGCACACGAAGCTGGAGCTCAACGAGTCGATCGTGCTAGTAGCAGATAGCGTGCCTGGAAGCACACGTCAGCAAGCAGTTGGCGCAGGGGCGAAGGACGCGCGCGGCACTCACCCACGGGCCGCACGATGAAGTTCCTGAAGTACTGCACCATCAGGTAGCCGGCGGAGGTGCCGTTCGCCTTGACGACGGCGTCGCCGCCGCCGTAGGCGATCACCAGCGGATAGAGGTCCGGCTTGGCGGCGACCTCCGAGTACGGCGGCGGCGGCACCTGGTGGAAGCTACCGCAGCGGCTGTACTGCGGCGGCGCGTAGCACGAGCCGTTCGAGTCGGGCTCCGAGCGGCGCTCGTCGGCGACGACGCGCGACGCGCAGCAGAGCGCCAACGACGCGGCGCTCTGTCGCCGCCACAGCGAGCACGCGCACAGGATGCCCAGCAGCGTGGCGGTGGTCGCCGCCCAGAAGTACCAGTGGCCGACGACGAGCGACACCGCGCTGTTGGCGGGCAGGTGGTGCACGGGCCCGGGGATGCTCTGCGTGCCGACGGCGTAGCCGCCCCCCGCGCGGAACACGCCGTCCGGCGGGTAGCAGCAGCCCTGTCTGCAGCAGTCCTTCGGCGGGCTGCACGTGTGGCCGCCGTCGCAGTACTTGCCCGGCTGGAAGTCGACCGAGGAGCGGTGACTCACGTTGGCAGTCATGAGTGACGGCTGTCTCTGGCCGATGCATGCGGTGCGCTTATCTCGCCGTCGCGGTCCGGCAGCATGACGATCTGCAATCTGGCACACACGGCGTGGTCGGAGGAAAGTTTTCGCGACGCGCGTGCGATTTGTTGGCG
>JAODGE020017372.1:0-21661 GCA_027574965.2 Ecitophya simulans | reverse complement strand
GGCGCGTGCCCCGAAAAGCGACCGAATCGTTCTAACCTCCGTCTAATCGTCGTGGTCTTGCTCGACGGCCGCATACGTAATGAATATAAAATCATTAATCATCATTATCGAATGCCGAAAAGCAAAAAAAATGTCAATGTCAATGAGTTATTGCGCAAAAAGTGATAAAAAGTCGCCCTCAATCGCGACTGGAAATTAACTAATTAAATTCGACTGCGCCACTTATTGCTTCCCGAAGGATAAAAGGGAATAATTTTTTTCGCGTGTTTGAGGCGGTTTCTATTGTCACGATTGGCCGGGGGCGGACGATGCGCCGCCGCAGAATGGACTTTATTGCGCGCCATAAAAAGCCAAATGCGGCCGAGTGACTGAAGTCGAGATTTTTCAACTTTATTGCGCGTTGCGGGGATGTTTTCGAACCTCATAACACTTTGCGCGTTTAGCCGCGCGTTTATTAAATTATTTCGCGCGTCCGCCGTCCTCGTAATTCAATCAGCCGGGCGATAATTTTGTCTTTGTCCTTGACTCGGTTGGCTTTTTCATTACGTTTATATCGAGTGAAGAGGATTACGATTACGGTTCGTATTGATGGCCTCCGACTGCGCAGTCTGTTAATCTGCGTCGTGTCGAGCAGCGAGTCGAAAGGATAACAAAAGTTTCGCGCATTGTCGCGGCGAAATTGGCGCGCGAATATAAACCGTCGTTAAGGTCGGCCGAGACGACGCGTCGAGGGTCGTGCGGCGGAAAGGGGGAGGAAAACGCGCCGAAAAGGATTACGTGGCGCGTTGGCGTCGAGCAGTCTTGAAATTCGAATGGCGATCAAGCTTTTATGTTTTATTGAATCGAATCGCGGATCACGGCATAATTTATTAATGGCCAGAGAGGCCGGCCGGCGGCGCCGATAACCGAAAAATAAAGACGGATAACGGAGGATAATAGCTTCATCGCATGTCGCGGCGTCGGGCGCGCGCCGAAGTTAAATATTTGCGTAAATCTGTCGGTTCGTTCGATTCCTGATTTTCCACCGCGCGCCGCCCCGAATTGTCGGGCCGCATTGCTCGGCAATTCGATTTATTCGATCGCGTTAAAGTCCTTGACAAAACGCCGAGCGTCTCGACGCGACGGGCCATAATCGTTGAGATTTTCCGTCGAGTTTCGGGAATCGCGAGCGCAACGACGCGTCGCGCGTTATTTGCGCGCCCGTTGCGTCCCGAAGTTGCATCGGCGGCGCCCCGACGACGGCCTGGCACTTGCTTCGATTGCATTAAATAAGTAATTTTTTCTGCCACATCGACTTTTACGATCATTCCCCCTCCCCCCCTTCCACACGCCCGTCCGGTTCGGTTGTACGATTGCGGCGCGCCGACGTCTCGCGCCCCTCGAATTTCGTCACTCGACTCTGACCATGCGCACAATATCACTAAAGTCTCGCGTTATTGTCATTGCCGCGCATAAGTAATGTTCGTCGTCTTGCGCAAAAAGAAGCGCGATTTTTATCCGCGTTTTATTCGTCGGCAGTGAATATCGATCGCGCTTGGTGCGGTCCTGCGCTACTCCCTCTTTTTCCGCTAGGACGAGTTGTTTGTCAAACATCAATCAGGTTATGTGTTTCGCTTCGATCTGGAATATTTGCCCGCTCGCTCGGCGGCGTCTTTGTTCCGTTCGCGTCCTTCTCGGTTTTAATGGGAATAGCTTAGTTTCACTTCCGAGCCTCTTCGCTCGAGCGTTCCGCAAATCGGGGGCGAAATAAAAACGAATCGAACAAATCAAACGTAAACACGTTCGACGGTATTCTATTCCGATCGAGACGCCAGTTCTTTCTTTTTTCCCCTCTTGCGAACCCTCGGGTTTTGCCTAGTCGAAGCTGCGCGTCTTCGGGGCGGCGGCCGATTGTTTCGGGCATCAAGTGTGTGTGCGCGCCTACGATGATTTACCTCGTGTTCAACATCATTAGTGCGGATGCCGAATTGGATGTCGTCGGATTGAATTATTGTTCGTCGCAGTTTTCATGCGCGCTCGACGCCCTTCGTCGCCGCCGGGGAATATTGGCGATGGCGGATTAGGGCCCATTCATCATTCGCAACTCTTGCTCGCTCGCCCGAATCGGATTCACCTGACAAATGCATGCGCGATGCGTCTGATGCGCGACGATTCTGCGACGCGCGCCGACGACTAATAGCTCGTCGTGGTCGCCACCTACGCGCCGGCTAGGATGCGATCTGCTAACGCCATCCGGGGGCGTTTTTCCAAAGGGGAAATTCAGTTATATTATGTGTAAACGCGCCGGTTGGTTTATGCGCGCGCGCGCGCCTGACCCCCGGAGCGGGGTGATCGCGCGCGCCGTCGATTTATGGCGGTCATTCATCAATAAAATGCAACGGCGCGCCGGCCGGCCGGCGCCTCCGCCACGCGCACGATCGCCACGATATGCACCGAATATATGGGCGTTAAAAAAGGGCGCGCTCGCGCGTGCGGCAAAACGAAAAAACGCGCGACGGCCGCAATAAACAATAAAAGATATAAAGCTTCGGAGGAAACGACGGAAATGCTCGGGAAAACTGCACCGTAAATGGCGCGTCGGCGGCGCCCGCGCTATCTCGACGATGGCCGAGGATAATAAATATAAATATGCACGATGCGCAAATTGTTCCGGCCGTTTATGCGCCTTTAAACCGAAAAATAAGAAAAACGATTACGCGCGCAAAAAGAGTTTTATTGGCTCGGATTTTAATTTCGCATGCCGGCAAGTGGCATATGAAAAAGAATCACGAAGGATAATTGCGTTTTTGTCGAACCGCATTTTTCACGAGCGCGCGCTCAAAGTTCCGGACTGGTGTTGAAGGACGCTGATGGCGGAAACTAAGGATTGTAGCAAGTGGCGGCAATCATGCAGTAATTAAACGTCGGTCGCTCAGAATTTGTTATAGCATCGCCGCCCGCCAGGAAAAAGATCTTCGCGTGCAAGTTGTAACGCGTCATCATTCGTCGTATTCCCAGTCGAAGCATTCGAACGTCGAGTATTTGATGTTGCGTAACGAGCCGCAACAAGGGCGGACGCGCGGCGGGGCGGAATTAGAATTGTTTCGCAGCGCTCCTCAATCTCGCGTCGGTTTGTTGTGTTCGCGCGGCGCGCATAAGAGACATTAATTTCGCCGGATGGGCGACGGCGCGTCAGCCGCTTCGACGGCGAAGTTTATCCCGAGTTTCGCGCGGAAAATATGATTACATCGAAATATAAATATCGCGCCCTCTTTTCCCGCACTCTACCGGCGGCGTTTTTACCGCCCGCGCGCCGGAATATAAATGGGAGGGGACGTTTTGCCGCTTGTCTCGCTTCCGCCAGGCTCACGTCTAGGTGACAGTAAAAAATCGCCAGCATCAATCATACGACGCGCTTATTACGCGGCCAGCGATTCTGCCTACTTTCCGTCGTCTCTGTCTGTGAGTCGTTTTTTTTTTGTTGAAATTTTCGCAAAATACGTGCGAGATGGCACGTGGGGGTTTGCCAATTTCCTTCCGTCCTTGATGACATTAGTGTTTTTTCTGCGAGGGAGACCGGAAAACCTTTCCTTGACTCGCTCGCCCTCCGACCACGTTCCGGAGGGGGAGCTTTGACCCTTGGAGGACCCCGAAGATATAGCCAATGTGTATACGTTTTTTAGTGTTTTCCTCTTCATTTCTGCCCGAGGTGGTCATTCATATCGGAGTGATGTGATGTGATGATGGAGTGACGAAATGTGATGAGCACGCTGGACGCGGCGCTCTTCATTGAGGGGGGGTCGCAAGGACATCAAACATCTTACTGATAAAATGTTTTGGAATCGGTCTGCGGGCGTGAAATATTTCTGGCTGTCGGTGCGGTTATGTCGGCGTTTTGCCGTCCTGTTTGCCCGAGCATCATGTTTATCCATGTCCTTCGCGGAGCGCACTTTAATCTTGAGGCAATTTTGCGCTCGCCCTTTGATCTTTCGGCGCGCACCAGAGGATGCAACATGTCGGCCGACCCAAGTCTATCAAGCGTGTTTGCCTGTCACATTTGTTTGTTTATGCGCCGGCGTCCGTTGGATGCACATTGGACGATTAGGCAATTTGGGCGTTCATTAGCCCCGAGGCGCGCGCCTGTTACATCCTCGTAAAATTATCAATCGTTGACGTCGGGGTGGGAGAAGCGGTCGGCACGTTCGGCTTGTTGATACGATCTGTAAAATATCGTCGAGGAACTTTCTGGACAACCTGGTCGTAATTCGCGGGCCTCGCCGTTGGGGCGGTTATTCTAATCTGTTGATAATGCCTAATCTGCTGCACGGCGTGTTCAATGCGCGCGCCGTCGAGTGTTTCTTATCGGCGCCTCGGCTGGCGTTCACTTTTTCGCCCCTCTAATGCGCCCTTTTCGCGTGCCGCGCGCGACGCCTGCACGCCATTTCTCCATCGTCGGCGCGGCGAAGTTTTCCCCGAAACAGCGGTGGGTGCGGGAAACTATCGAAAGTCGCCGGGCGACAACGCGCCGATTTCATAACGCGATGTCGGAATAAATGGCTGCGAACTTGGCGCCGCGACGGGGAAAAAGGCGGCAAAGCGGCGGAAAGTAAAGGCGAAGACATTTGCGCCACGTGCGACATCTGCGCGCGCGCGCTCGCGGGGCCAAGGAGCAAGAAAATTCGCCGGGCGAAAATTGCGCCCGGGGCGGCGGCGAAGGATGAGGCGGGAACGGCGTAATTTGACGATTCCGTTGCTGTATTTCGTCTGTTTTGCGACCGGACGGATCGGGCGGAGAAAAAAAAATGACGATGGCGGCGTCAAAAATTCGATTAGGAGCGCTATCAAACGCCCATCTGGCCGAACATGGCTGCAGCCTCACATCCGGCGTTCGTTTAGTATGCATGGTTTTCTTCTGTTTTCCTTCTTCGGTCCGGAACGGCATCGAACGTCGTCGTCGTCGCCGCTAACGTTATCGCGTTAACACGTTCGACGCGAGCACCTTGCGCGACGCGAACGACGACGAACAAGAATCGCAACGACCGACATATTGAGCTCCGACGCGGCATCGACGTTTTTGCCACCCCGCTCCTGCCCGCAACGACTCGTGGCGCAAACAAGCGCGCCCGTTCTTCGGTCGGCGAAAAAGCCGCCGCTCGCGCGCCGTTCCTCATCGCGCGCGCGTCGCTGACTGGGCGAAATTGGCGCCGCGCAAGAACACGGCCGCGTTGTGCTCGAGCGCACCGCGCGAAGAGACGATCGTTATCTAATTCTAATTTGCGCCGCGGCCCGAGATTGAAATTGTTTTTCGTCGCGCGCGCGCGCGCTCGACAACCTGAGACGCTTCTTGCGCACGCCGTGCGCCATCTGCATCTTTGAAGTTTCAATTTAATTTCGCTCCCGTTCGTGCGTCACGCTTTTGTGTCTTCTGCTTGCCTCTAGCCGCGCGAAAATTGATAATGCGTTTGTTTTTGTTTCAGGTACGTCTCGAACCGAGCTGATTCTCCTGCCAACGACGCCACGATCGAGAACGGCGCTTTTTCCACTCGCGTTCCGGAGTCGTTTTGGGTATTTTAGGTCTCGGGGTCGGGTGATATACTCCTCGGATTTATTTCGACCGGTTAAACTGGGCTTTCGTCTTTATGTGCCCATTTATTCTTTCCTCGTCGAGCACGTTTTCGATGCGCGACTCCTGCCAGTCGGGGCAGGTTTGGGTTGTTGAGTAATCCGCGACTTCCAATAAGGAATCCTCGCGCGTGTCGTTATTATCGTTATCTTCATCTGCACAACTCCGGTCTGGAATGTCACGATCGCTCGCATCGGCATTCATGATTTTTCATCGTGTCGTCGCTCTGTTTCCATTAAGCGTCAATCAAATTAATATTTACTGAATCGATGTTGGATTTCGCCGCTGTTAAATTACGTCTAATAACTTTGATTTACTATGGAAATCGCAAGGACAAACAGTATACCCCGCCTCTGTTTGGTCAAATCTATCCGGCCATCGTTCGTTTGGCTAATAAATCAGCGTAGATTTATTAGATTTACAACAACACTCAATTCCGCGCTGTCCGAAAAGCGGACCGCAGCTTTTCGGCTGGTTCTTCTCGCTCGCCGCCTCCTCGGGTCTCGACTATGACTGCGACCACGATTCAAACCCAAGTCGGCTCGCGCCGCCTTTGTTTGCCGCCGCCGCACGTGGTGCACTCTTGAGAGGCGGCTATTCGTCAACGTCCGCGAGCATTGTCCTGCACGAGTTGCATCGTCAAAAAGACTCGGCGCGCTATTAATAAAGGTTTTCCCTCGGCTGAGAGGAAAGTTAGTCCGGAATCCGACGTCGTACGAGTTTATTACTATGCGGGGCAGGCCGGAAAATGGAAGTTGTTCCTTTTTTATATATCGCATCGGATCTCGAGCCACTCGTTCGAAACTTCCTGCGCCCTCAAGGAGAAATATGTAGTCGGATTTTTTCGCGTCGTTTTGTTGTCCTTGTTTGGCGCGCGGCGCGCAGATTGGATTTTTGTGTTGAATGCATTATCCCGGCGTTCTGGTCCAGCTCGTCCTGGCCTGGCAATTTTTACGAGCGCGGCGGTCGTAAAAGCGCGCGCGCGCGAGCTTTTTGGCGCACTCGGCCAGCGGTGGCGCGCGCGCTTTTGTTTCGACCCGCAATAGAAAATTATAATTTACGATCGCACTTTTCGCGTGTCTGTCTATTTTTCCAACTCCGGCGGGTCTAATTGCGGCGCTTACCACTCGCGCATTACTCTGGCGTAATGAATTTATTGAATTAAATACCGCGCCGCTCGAGCCGAGCGACTTGGCGTTCGTGCTGCGGATGATTGCGAAAGAATTAGAATTGCGGCGAACGGCGCAACAACGACACGAAGGGCTTAATTGCGCGCGTTCGCGGCGAAGAAGCCGCAAATAATAAAATTATGCGACGCCGGTTTGGCATTTTTATGCCGTCCGCCGGCGTAATTTTATAATATGTAAATAGTGAGCTGGCGCTCGCCGGAATTTATCGCTCGGCCATTTATTTCGTTTCTGTTTGTGCCGTACGTGCGCCGTATAATGCGGCGCGCAATATATGCAGCTAATAAAAAGATAAATTGCGAAACGCGTCGCCCGGCGCCTCCGCGCCGAGATCATTCCAATTCATCACGCATATAAATTAAGCGCGTTACGTTTATCTAATTGGCTTTTTGCACGGCGACGCGAACCGGCGCTCTGATTTCGGCGTTTTATTAGGCGCGCGGTTCCGAGCGTGGAGGGTGGCGGGGCCGCCCTTTCGGTCGGATGTCTCGAGCTTTCGACGCGGTGCGGTGCGGGAAGAGTCTTTTGACGTCTTCGGCGAAGTTAAGTCGAAAACCCAAGTTACGCCACACTCGCGACGCTCGCACTTGCACTTCGGAACGTTTGCGCATAATTTAACTCGATATATTCGAAAAGCTCTTTCCTCCGCCCGCCCCTTCGTTCTTATTCTTCCGCGTCGTTCTTCGGGGCGCCCGCCGCCACAGGAGGCGACAGACGTAACGAGAATTAACGAACGCGCCCTTCGGGGCGAGCCGTCGGAATTTATAATTAACGCTAATGCGCATTAACATCGCGCCCGACGCAATCTGACTGGCGCGCTCGGGTCGAAAACAATCCGGCCATTTGCGTTAATAATTTTTATTAATGCAATTCGCGTCAGGGGGGTAGGCGGGCGTCGCATCCCGTCCGACGGATGAAAAATTAAGTCGATCACGCCACAGCAAATTGTGAGAACATTTGTTATTCAATTCGGAATGCGCTTCGCGTAATTTGCTCTCATTCGCAGGAACGGAGAGCGGACGAAAAGGGTGCGCATCCGTGCGTTCACTTCGCCGGCTGTTTTGCGGAAAACTAGTCGTTGATTATGACGCTAAACGCTCGCATGACGTTGACGAGAAACTCAGGAATTACCTACGGTGCGTTTTCGAGGTATTAGTCGCCGTCGGCGCCGGTTCTCACAATGTTAATTCGAATTATGCAAAATACCAAGAAGTCGAAGCGAGCGAAAAGAAGACAAAAAAACCAGCGGCGCGTCCTACCGAAAGATGTACGAGTTTTAGATGGCGGAGCGAATTTCAAAGTCATTTGACTAAAAGACTTCTTTAGCCTTCTGCGAAATCGTCCTCGCGGGGCACTTAAAAGTCCATTTTTGGAGATAACTCGCCGTAAATTCAAAAGTACGATCACATTTTATGATCGCTAGTCGAAAGTCTTCCTCTTTTTTTCGGCGTCATGTTAGAGCAAACGTATCAGTAATTAAATGTCTGTCAAGATGTGCGCCGCGCGTCGATTCCATTTCCGATCCGAAAAGTTTTCAAATTCATTTCGGCAAATTGGGGAATAATACTAATTTTCGCGTCGTCGCCGTCAAGTCGTCACCGCGCGTCGACGAGTGCCGAACCTCTGGGCGCAGCCCCGAAAAAGTTGCGACACCTTGCGTAGCAATGCGTGTTGTCTTTGGCGCGCGCGCCCGTCCCGCCGGGCATGCTGGCGCATTGAAAAACTTTTCGAATTACCATTTATTTGTTGGGGAACGTGCCCGCCCGGCGTCGGGCTCGCGGCCGAGCACTCCGCGCGACGTGTTCGGAAAAGTTTCGGCGCTGCCGGACGGGAAAAAGCGGCCGTAATTAAATGGGAACGGAAAGAAAGCGCGGTCGCGAAAAGCATGTGCAATTGCGGTCGGGGATGAATTTAATAAACGTCTTCGGGCCGCACGCGGACGCGCCGAGATCGACCGGAAGCACTCGCAGCAGCGCGCGCGCCACCCCCCGTTCGCCATGAAGGCGGCGGCGCACGTGCCGAACTCGAGTTTCGTAATTGCGAATTTCTGCCTTTTCTGTGCCGCGAAAAACGACGTTTTAAGCGGGAATTTAGTTTCGTCGGCGAGCAGACGAAGTTTCTCTCGGCGCTGATCTTCGATCCGAGGTGGCCGAACCAACGCGCGTCTCCATTTGTTACGTCCATCGTTTTCGTTCGTTTTGCGCCGCTCCCGAACTCATGTTCTCCTCTCGCACGTTTCGCCGCCGCTGTAAATAACCGCCGCGTGCGCATTATTGTACATCATGCGCGCGCTCCCGGCGAAAACTGCGCCGGCGGTTTAATGCACCCCGCGAGGGCGGCGCGCTGCCGGAAACGAACATTGCCGCCGCCACCTGATGGCGAGCGTAATAAAATTCGCGTTCGCCATCGCCTGCGCATCGCGGCTTCCGTATTTCATGCATGCAAACATGGCGGCGAGGGCGAGGATGATGCGCGAGCGCTTCTTACCCTTCGGAGAGTGGTCGGCGCCCAGCGTTCGGACGTGTCTGGACGCACTTGCACTACATGCGCGTGGACGTGCTAAAAATTCTCGAAACGACGCCGACGCTTTCTGTTGTTTCACACAACACAACGTCCGAGTTGAGCCATCGCAAGTTGCTCGCCAAGTGCGCGCGGCGCAAAAACGAACGCAAAACAAACGCGACGAAATCTCGCCGGCGAAAAATTTTCGGCGCGTTTTCCTAAATCATGTATGACACGCGCGCACTCCTCTCGCGGGATGCCCGGAATTGCTGCTCGTCCGCTTCGTTTTATTGCGCTGTCGGTACTCCACTTTATACTGCGGTCGCGTCCTAATTTCGGCCGGGCGGAGATGGGAGCGCGACGTTTTTCCTCGCACGAATACAACCCTTTCTGGTGTGCACCGCGCCGGCATGAAATTTGTATGCGCGCTCGGTGCGTCGGAAAGTTGTTTTTTCAGGAGTGCTTCGAGAGATGCGTCTTCGGAAGTCCGCGGGGACCTCGGGACCTTCGGAAGCCTTCGAAAAGAGCGCCACGGTAATGCGGCCGGGGTTGTTTATAGGCCTGCCGAGAGTTTCGAACGTGTCCTTTGTCCCGAGCGCCTCTAATTCTCGACGCGTCGCGATTTTTTCTTTGCTGAAAATCCATAAGCCAAACAAACGCCAAGCTCGGAATTCTTTTCGGCGACGCTGACAAACAGTACGAGGATGCGCCAAAGTGATAAGCCAAACAAAAAATCGCGCGCGCTCCGATTAAATTAACGGAGTTATTGTCTCGGGCGCTAACGAATCGAACGGAAGTCGAAGCGCGGGCCAAACGTCACATTCTTACTTCATCGTCAAATTGAATTATCCGATCCGCGGGTCCGATTCGGTCACGCCGACGTTCTTGCACTCCCTCTCTGCCCGTTCCGGTTGCGCAATCGCCGCGCGCGCTAATCACTTGTCAATTCGGACGATAATTGCTACAAACCTATAATAATTACCACTGGGCTGCCACCGGCCGCCCGGATTAATGATGCCGGCGCGCGCGCCGATTGTTGTCGAACAAAGTGCGAATGCATTTTCATTCGGCGACCCGCCCGCCGCCCCGCCGACGGCGGTTATGGCGCGCTAAACGGCGCATCGCGTTTCGATTGGCGCGCGCGCGATCGGGCGAACGAGTCGGAAATGGAAACGAATTCGGGCGGCGCGCGGAATTATTTAATTATTCCCCGCGCGAGCTATAATTATCTATTCGCGCGCCGTGAAGCGCTGCATTATTAAGGCGGCGGCGTATTAAAACTGTTTAAAATTTAATTTTCGATTTATTTCGCGCGTCCGGCGCGTTCCGGTTCGCTGCGCGCGCGGCGCACAATTACGCCGTTTGTTAATCGTTCGAATAAAATTAAACGCGACGCGGATTGCGGCGGCGCGCGGGCGGTGGCTGCGAGTGACGAACGCGCCGGAGATAATTGTGACGGCGAGGATATTAGCGTAACGACGCGCAGTTGCATATCTAAACGCTAACGATCAACAATGCGCTGCCGGCGGCGCTTTCTTGTCTGTTTGCGTCGAGCGTGCGTCGGGCGTGCGGGTCCTAACGAAGGTTATTAACGCGCCTCTTGTCCTTCACCTCGCCGGCAAAAACTGCCGCCGCCCCGGTCCAATTCGTCGCCGGGGGCGAGGCGGGAAGTGGCGTTATTTATGTTGTCCGCGCCTCGCCGCCGCCGACTTTTCCGAGTGCCGCTAATAATCCCCAGGTGCCATTTCCGCGCGCGCTCCCGGCTCGGTGGCCGCCGGCGCGATAATCCTTTAATTAAGATCCCTTAGATTGTCGCGCGGGCCCGAGCCAGCGGCGCAATCGGGATCGCTTGTAAATCTTAAAATTGGATCCGCGTCGCTGCGCCCGGCGGCGGGATAAAACGTTCGGGGGCGCGTCGCTCGAGTTTTTCGACGCGCGTAAATCCGTCGCTTCTAATTCGACTTAGCGTTTCCTTCTGCTCTAGCGCCGGCGCTCCGGCGCAGCCGCGCATCCTGGATGTTGGCATGATTTACGAGGATCGGCTGCGCTCCCGGCGGGACTCTGCAGGCACTCCTTTTTCCTCCAGCTTGCTGCTGCATTCCGCCTCGCCGATGACCGCACCGCAACGCAGAATCCTTCGGACTGGTCGTCGGGCGTTCCGCGACTGTTTCTCTTTCGCGCGCCGCCTTCGACGTTGTTCCTGCGCTCGCTGGCCATCCATTATTGATCTACGGCCGTGTCGATAAAGAAACTCATTTGTTTTTGCCACCGCACGAGCCGGCGTCGTGTTCGCCATGTTCCTATCGCGTACCGAGATGGAGTAAAGCACGCGAGGGCGTCTGGTAACAGAATCCCGGCAAAGTATTCGAAACGGGTTTCACGTGTTTATTATCAATTTTATGCTTTACATCTTCTATTCGACGCGGCGCGTCGAGCTGGCGCATGCGGAATCGCATGAATATCAATGCGCACCTCTAAGAGGGGCAAGTTGCCGGAACTCCTGTCGCGGCGGGAAACTCGACGGGAAGTTGACATTCGCGACATAATGCCACCGATACCTTGTTGTGTTTTACATGCAAATAGAAAATTATGCCTTTTGCCTGTTTTTCGTTTTTTTTTTCTCTTCCTGCATCGGGATCCGCCCGCCCGGTGCCGCCGCGCCGAGAATAAGGAAGTGCGCACAGGAAATATCCGCAAAGTTTAGGCTTCCGAGGATGTCGCCCAGACGGGCATTACGTATGCATTGTGTTCCTCTGGCGTGCTTTACTAGTTTTGCTGAAATTTAACTTCGCGTAATAGTTGGTATTAACAATGCACGTCTGCGGTCTGCGCGCACGAATCGAGGGTGACGCGCTCCTTCGTGGTCTTTATTATTTTATTTTCCCCCTTTCGGGATGTAATTTCCATCGACTGATCTCGTGAATCGCGCCGACCGCACTTCATCAACGACCGTTTCGACTGCCCGCCGCCAAATCGACCGAGCACATATCATCCGCCCATCGACGAACTGCGCTCGCACTTTCATCCCTTCGACATTCCCGAGTGTCGGCGTGGTGGTGTGCGCGCGCGCTCGCTTGATCGAGCCCCCGACGCGTCGGGGACGCGCCATATCGCGTTCTCGCCGCGCGTCGCGCCGCTCGATCGTGTTTACTAACTGGGAACCCAAATTGATATCCGAATGACACATTCGGTCGGCATAACGAAATTACAATCACACACTCGGCTGGGAAGCGCGACGGAAAAAACGGATGAAAATCGCTCCGGCGGCGCGTCGATAAAAATTATTGCGACGCGCGGCAACGGCGAAATTGGTGGCGTCGCGTCGCGTGGGCGTTTCGGGCGCGTGGTCAAATATTGATGATGGCGGGAGGGAGATGAGTGGGCGAAGCGGGGGGATTGTATCACTCGGTATGCGCGTCCCGCCGTCCCCCCGACCCCGGACGCGGGGGGCTATCGAGTCCATAAGTCATCGCGCTGATACTGCGATTCGCGAACGACGAACGACGCGTGCCGCGCGATACTGCGCGATATATCGATTTGCATTCGTAAATACGCATAATTCACGTAATCTGGCGATCAAAAAAAAAATAGAAATAACTGCCAGTTGCACGCGTCAGGGCCGGCAGCACTTCGCGTCGATGATCGCGCTCCGATGATAAATCTCGACGACCCATTTTCCCGGCGTTTTTACCACCCGCGCGCGTTGCAAGCGTCGCAACTTCTACAGCTCATTCGGCATACGATATCAGCCATCGGGGCGACGCGTTTGATTGATCGGCCACGTGCCGCTGCTACCTCCCAGGTTGGGCGCTATCAACTGGTAACGTGCCCATCTTTCCGGCACGCTCGCCGCTGTAAATTTCGCCAACTCTGTAAATTTTCTGGCACAACAGATGGGTTTAACTACCCTTCCATATGTCACCCGCGCGCGCGCGCCCGGCATCCTAAAACGTTGCTCGCGTCTAACCATCGCGCGCACTTGATCGTCGGCCAAAAGTTCATAGTTTTCGACTATTTTCTACTGCCGGCCGCCGTCGGAGTATCGAAGCGCGTGTTTGTTTTCTTCGAGTAAATATTTCTCGTTGGCAATATTTCACGAACTTCCAAACATTTCATCAAAGATAAAACTCACGGACTGCGCAAACGGTTGACAATGATGACGAATCTTTACGGCACGGCGGCGATAAATAAACAACGAGACACGAACAGAAGGCGCCGTACGTTTAAGGGCGGAAGTGGATGTTAATTTATGACCGCGGCGTGAATTCATCGTTTATTATGATATCCTCGCGGCGTCGTCTTCACGCGTGTCGCATTCGTCGGTGGCGGGCGACTGTCGTACCGGAGACAATAATGTGTGTGTAATTTCGGCAACAAGGGCGCGTCCACGCATTTTGGCACCTCCGAGCGATTTATATCAATGTCGAAAAGCAAGCGCGCGATGGTGGCGCAAATAGTGGTCGAGGTGTTAATGTCGAGTTTATAAACTTTGCGGATCATTTGTTTTCGTCAAAGTTGCGAACTTTGCGCGCGCGCGCGCACAAAAAAATCCGGAGTGGTCGGCGATGGTTCGTTCGCAGTCTCGCGCAATCCTACTCGCAGGGATATGGAGTGAACGCAACAAAATATTGCTACATTAGGTAGTTCACTACTATTAGCGTACGGTGTGGCACGTCGGTCTTTGGTCAGTTGCCTCGTCCCGGAAGTGGACGTAAACGAATTAGGCGAACCTTAAACAGCGTCTACATTAGAGGTTTTGGGCGCGGAGCGGGAGTAGGAAACACCAGTCGTTTCCGCAGTGCTCGCCGCCTCTCGTCCCCTACCGTTTTGCATGCGGCGTCTGGATGGGCCGTTTCTTACCTCCCGGTCTTCAACTAACAGCGTATCAAGTGTGTGCGCAGAGAGCCGAGCGAAACGCGGCGTCGGCCCGAGCACAACGATTCCCTTCCAGTCGGGGGTTTCCTTCCTTCGGCAAGACGGAAACTCGGCGCAATCTGATTAACACACATTTGCGTATCGCGCGCGCAAAGCAGAATTCATCGGGCGAAGAGCGTCGGGGGAGTCGAGCGAACTGGGAACACGCGGATGAGCGCGGATGAGAAATGTCCGCTGGACAATTGGGCGCTCGCCGTCCCCGTCGCTTCCGCGCGACCGCGCGCGCACGCAACAAGGAGGGCCGCCCCCACAACCTGCTAACGAGTCGTCGGAGTTAAACTTATTGCGTTGTCCTCTTAAACAGGATTATCGCCTCGAGCATGGGCGCGCGCCGCGCGCACACGGTGCAATAAAATCCACCTCATCTGCCATTCCGCCACGTTTTGCAGCAGCGCGCCGGCATTATTAATCCGCCGCATTAATAGCAATAATGGCCGTATCGGTGCCCTCCCGCGGGCATCGCGTGGATTACGCCGCCGTGAAACCCGACCCGTCCGCGACCGTTTTTCATTGGTTTCACCTGAGACTCGGCGCAATAACAGCGAAACATTAAAAATAATCGCGAGTGCGCTGCTCCTTCGATGATTAATTATCGCTTCGTGCGGCGCGGCGATAATTGATGAGGGGGATTTGTGGCGGGGGCCGTGGATTACGGCCGGTCGGGCGTAAGTATCAATTTCCTTCGGGACGACGCGGCGCGCCCTTGTTGCAGCGATGGCGGCCGGATGCAAGTTGCGCCCGACTTGGAAGTTGGAAGTGGAGCTGTAAATAAATCTATAAAACGCTTTATTGCGAAGAAATGGTGTTTACCACGCGCCCGGCGCATGCGCACCGCCACGGCCCACTCCCACGGGGCGCATGCTCATAAAACCGTCGTAAAAACATTGCACCGCGAGCAGGACGACATGGAAGAGTACTAGAGTTTTAATCAAACCGGCTGGAAATGAAAACGTCTTGTTCGCGCAGAGCCACTGCTGCGTAGAGGCAGGTACTTTTATGCTTCGGGATAACGGGGTTGCGGGCGGGCGCACTTCGAGCGAGATACAAAACGGAACGGGCGGGTCGCGCAAATAATGTCGCAGCTCTCTGTTGTTCGGGTTTAATCAATTTATTAAAGACTTTCAGGTGCCTTCGCGGAACGCGCTGTATCCAAATTTGATAACGCCAGGACTCTGTAGTAACGTCGTAAGTGGGTTTTCTTGGGTTGGCTGCACGCATTACGTCCTCGTTCCTCGTCCCGGCCGCGAGTCGGGCCAGACGCGCGCCGTAGTTTGAAAGGTCTTGGGCGGGCGCTGGTGGCGGCGGCGGTTGAAAGATGGTCGGACGTGTTAATTAATGAAGTCCACCACCGCCGCCGCCGCGCACCGCACCTCGTCAAAGTACCCATCGAGAAATTGTTGAATGCGACCGCAAAAGGGCGAGCTTAGTTTGCCTCGCAGCCGTTACCGAATTTCGATTTTCGAAGCGCGCCTCGGGGAGGACATCGGGACGCGTCCTTGTTGCGCTTGGTTTTGGCAACTCCGGCAGGTAGCCGTTCTCTTGGCGATCGGCAAGTCGTCGCACGAGCATAAATTTCGCGCGAACGTCGGCGCGGATAAAAGGCACCGATTCCTGCGGAAATATATCAGCCGCCGACGTCGCGCCGCGCTGTCGATTGGCAATGCGGCGGAGAATAATAGCGCAGCGGCGGCGGCGGCGGCGGCGGCGGGCGGGCTGTTGCAAAGTCGTCGAACGTCGCGGCCACACATTTCCTGCTTTATCCTTTCTTCCAGCCTCCCGAATAAATCGAATATGCGCACGCCGGGCGGCGATGAGAATTCATCGGATTTCAATTGACATTATGAACGCGAAAACAGTAAAACGCCGGGACAGCGTGAACCAATCGTGCCGTGCAGTCGAACAAACGGCGCGCGTCGTTTTTCTTCGACACGCGTGCCGGCGTCTTTGTGAAACGATGGACGAGCGCTTAAGTTTCGTGCAATTTCGTACATATCTTCCCGCCGAACTGCGGCAGACAGCCCTGAAATAGGACCGAAAGGCGAGGGCGGTCGAGTTCGCATGTCATCTCCTTCGGCGCGCGTCGCGCGTCTGCGGATATCGCTCGCCGCCGGATCGGATATCACGAGCGGCGCTCGTTTTTCCCGACGAAGAAAAGTATTTTTATTGGCACTTTAATAGTGAATGGTAGTCGTTCGATATCAGACGCGTCTCGCTCAACTCCTTTCAACGTCTTTGGTCGCCGTCGGCGGCAGGTATTTTCATTGGTCTAATTAGGGGATTTGCGGGCGATTTTTGTGTCGCGAGAGTGCCGACCGATTCTCGCCCTTTGGGGGGCGCGAGCGCGGCTTGCTGGCGCACTCTCCGGAGCGGCGCAAGTTTAATTGAGTTTCCGATTGGTTGAACCGCCGCTCGGCCCGAAAATCCAGATATGCACTTATATCAATTTGCCTATCCGCGCGCTCGCCCGCCGCACGGCACTCAGCCGGCGGTGATATCGACCAGGCCGCGTCCCCTGCGCAAAGGTGCCGGGCGACCTCCTGCTCCACTGCGGGCTCCGCTCGGAATTTGCCTAAATCATAATCGGCGAGCGTCCACCGAATCCGCCAAAATCGAATCTCGCACGGACGGAGGTCGCGCCGCCCGTCCGAGGGTCGACAAACACGGAAACCGCTGAGCGCGTTTCACCCGTCGTCGAGCAGGCACACACACATACACGCGCATCCTGTATGCCAAATAGTAAGCAAACACGCGTCCTTCTTTTTTAGGAACACGCTAAGATCCACAAAGCCATCAATTACCCATCGGTGGTCGTGCGGCTGTTGATACGATAAATGATTTACAAATAGTATCGCGTCGCGTCTGCGACAGGATTGTTTTTTACGTGTTATGAGGTGCACGTTTGTTTCTTTTTTCAGCCCCTACCCGGATTAGTTACAGTTATCTAGTTAGGGCCGGGGGTCTTGCCGGCGAAGACGGGGTTATTTGCTTCCATTAGCCATTTTCATTCCGCATCGTTCTAATTCGCTACCCTCCTCCGGTGCGCTCGCTGCCGCACGACCGTGTTTCTCTTGTTCGTTTATTTGGCTTTATTTGCCTTCCGACGAGGGTCTTGTTTGCTATCCGCAGTCATACACTCTTAGATAACTGCCGAGATAACTGATATTGTTCGCTCGGATTTTTGGGATCGCGCGCGAAGCGTCTGGTCGCGTTTGCGCCATCATGCGCATAACGCGCTCGACGCCCTTTTTATTGGATATCCCATTACGGCGGTGACGAAAGATTCCCGCTCAGAGAAGAAGAAAAAACCGAGCATTCATATCGAGCCATCGTCACGATGGTTTCGTCAGGATCGGTGCCGTGACGATGCCCAATAATGGAACGTAACAATGGACGCCGCACGCGTCCGCAGCGTTGCCGACGCGCCGCACGGCTCGTTGTGCAAATAGGATCTCGGCGTTCGCGCGCGCGAATAGAAATGGAAATGCTCGAGCGAAAGACGCCGGGGATGTGGGAATGCGCACACAATGGCCGCGCTAGTGTTTCGAGATTCCGCTTGAAAGACACATTGAATATCGCAGACGCGGCGCGGAGCAATCTCGTCAATACGTCCGTGATCCTTCGTCCTGGCGGCAAAGCCGACGGCGACGCTCGGCGCGAATGAGCGTGGCCTAGGTCTACGAAAAATGGGGTGTTATGAGATAGTGTCGGCGGCAGCCGAGCTGGCCGCGCAAAGCTCGCGGATTTCGCATATCTTCACATTCAAATAAATCAGATACAATCGCCGGATTTCGCCACGATTTTCTTCCTTTTGTCTCTCGCGCCCGTCCTTTCCACGTTCGGTTACGTTTCGCGCAAGTTATTGTGCCTTGATTGCGTCGCTCCGAGGGCTAATCCTGCTTTATCTCTTTTGCGAGGATAATAAATGTAATTGTTTCGTAATGCCCGCCGGAACGGGCCGGGCCGAGGGTAGCGCTGGGGCGGACATTACCTAATGAAAATATTCTCGAATCGCCTTCGAAGATGCGCGCTCCGTAACTTCTGCGCGCCGTAATTCACTTAACGAGACGTGCATTCCACGTCATCCACGCACCGGGCGCTTGATGAACAGGCGGGCATCAAGGATTAAGCATTCGAGATTCATCTTGGCACGACTTCATTTGTCAAGCCGCGCGCCCCGAGCCGGGGACACCTCATTTCCTAATTGACTTTTATTTATTTTTGCTGCACCGCCCCATCAATCATGTTCATCTTCGCGCCCTTTTAATTGTGTCTCGCTTTTTTTTCTCGTTTGAGGTATTACACGGTAGGCCCTCCAGCTCCGACGCTCCCATTTTATAAGATTTATTCATTAATAAAGCTTCTCGACGAGCGCCTGCGGCAAACCGTCCTTCCGGTGCTCCTTTCTTCGTCGCGAGTTTCCTTCATTCTCCGACCCGAAACGCGACCTTTTGAATCAAACTTTACGAGCAAATGTTTTCGGCAGACTCACGGACATAATCCAAGAAAAGGCCACCTCCGCGCGCTCGGTTGGATAAATCGTTTTAACTCGTGTAACAGCTCAGTCGTGGAGGGCGACGCCGAAAGGGTGGGCGAGTCAAAAAAAGAAAACACAACGCGCTCGACGAAAAAACGAAAGTTTTTCATACTTTTTGTATTTCGTATGCATTGCTCCACGAGAAGTTTTACACCGCCGCCGAAAAAGGCCGGAAACGGAGGCCACGGTGCGCCGGCGGGAGAATAATAGCTGCCCGGCTCTCGAGCCCTCCTCTTCTGCAGCTAACTGCGGCGGCGCGGTGTCGGTAAAGGACGACTGGTCGAGTCCCAGTGCATATAAAGAACGCATTAGGCTGGCAAGGTCTCGCCGCCGCCGAGAAGTCTCACCTTGGTCGCCGCTCGTCCCACCCGGTTTTTCCACCTTCCGCCTCGCGGGGCGTTGCGCTCGCTGGCGGTGGTTTTCTCGCCCCGAAGGAGCTGAGTTACGGCCGCCGTGGGCATTAACTCCCGCCTGCAACGACGAGTGTCCCGCGACCGGCGCGTTTTCCCAAACTTTCCCACTTTATACGACGCGCACCCTTGTCGCGCGCGGCGCGCCCGCCCCGATGGCAACATATCTGCATCGGCGCGGGCGGACACCTCCAAGGAGGAAATCCAACAAATTAAAGGACGTTGGAAAAGTTTCGCATTCTCCGAGCCGGTCATAATGCGCGGAAAATATGGATATAAAGACCCTCCGCTTAATGCAAACGGGTAATTTTCGAAGCGGGAGATAGAGAGAGAGAGAGAGGCAAAAAGAAAGTCGCGAACGCAAAGCGACCCAATTTGCGTGCCGGGCTTAATAAAATATGCATATGTTATTAAAGTTCCTGCGCCGCACGTTAACTCACCCCGGCGGTCTACGGTCGGGTTCGTCATGTCATCGAACGACGCGGCGGCGGCGACGGCGGCGAGGAAATGACGAATGATAAAAACCGTGAAAAGCGTTTTAATGCAGTTTCAACGCTCGCGCGCGCTCATCTACCCGTTAATACGTGTCGTTCGTGGAACGCGCGCGCGTTTTTTTTTCTTCTCATCCGACGTCGGCGTCGTCGGCGCCGTCTTCGTCGTCATCTGCGCGCGTGGAAATGTGACATCTTTCGTCGAGACGCGTCGTCTGCGATAGCGTCGCGCGACATATGCACACGCCCTGCGCTCGTCGGCGTCTGTCACTCCCTCGCACGGGCGGAAAGTTAATAATGTTTGACGTTGTCGGGCAGAGCGGCTGAGAGGGATGTGTATTTGCTTTAAATTTCGATTCGACTGCGGAACGATTTAAGAGCGCCACGTTGATGGCGAATCAACATACCGGGCGATATGAAAATCTTTTTATTTCTGTTTTTTTTTTTTTGAAGGGGCGGCTGGGAAAATATGCCGGATGTGGGTCGCGCTAGCTGTGCGCATGCAAACACTGACCGATCGTTTCAGGCGCCGATTTTTCACCGACTCGTTTTTACGCGCTCGGCGACCACAAAGCGCAAAGCTCTTAACGAGCGCGCGAGCGAGCAAACAATAATTGCATTCTTCTTCTTCTCGGCGACGCGCGTTTTGTCGGCGAACAAATCGCGCAATCATTTCGCGCCGGTCGGCGGCGGCATCGATATTTCCGTTTTTTTCTCTTTTCATCGTCGCAACTGCTGACGGGCGTGCTCGTTGATGAGCAGAGAGGCGAAAAGTGTTGTGATTTTCGCGCGCGTCGAGGAGTGTCAATAAAATATGGAACGCCGCGCTCGGAAGCCACACATTCAGGCGGCCTGGCGCGCTGGAAATCTCATTAGTGGAATGCGTCACTCGCAGAAAGCGGCGGCGACGGCGGCGTTCGCGTCGCTGGAAAGCAAGAAAGTGCTAAAGTTTCTTTGCGCCGCGCGCTCGCGAAGCGAAATCCATAGCGGCGTAATAACTCCCCGAGGAGTCCTGCTTCTTCTGCGCTTCCTCCGCCCGTCCTCGTCCTTCGCCCGCCACCGCGCGTCGTCTCACTAGCCGACTAGCTGGCGGCGGGCGCGTAGTGTTTTTTTATGTGCGAAATAAAATTCGTTTTCAATACGCCAGCCGGCATCAAGCAAGCATTAAGCGTCTTGTCGTTATTTTTTTTTTGCTCTCGGTCGCCACCGCAAGGCGGCCGAATGGGGAAATTTTAAGAGTCCCGAAGATTGGTCCTTCGAACCGGATCCAGTTTTATGATTTGCGCTCGCACGGACGCGCGACCGTCTCGCGAAAACGAAATTCAAGACCGCGCCGAATATTGCGACGCAACGCAAACAGTTTTCGGCGTCGCGATCAAATATTTAACTCGTAGTTTAATATCCTTACTATTCCGGACGCTAGTCGCGGCGCGCCGACGCTCTCGATGGAAATTTTCATTTCCTCCGGGCGCGCGAGCGAGCAAGCGGTTACGCCATTTTTGTTATGCGATTGTCCCAATTTATCCTGGCGTGTTTTGCGCGCTTTATCGACATGTTCGCGGCGAATCCGACGTCGGCCTAATGGAACTCTAAACTTTAATAAACGCGCAAGAATTTGTCGAAAAAGCGCCGGCGCGCACAATTAAAATTGCTCCGTGTCCGCTCGATCATGCCTTATCTGCGCCGGCGCGTTCGGCGACAATCTTCCGGCGCTCCGGCGCCCCGGACGTTCGCTGCATTCGGCGAATAAATTCAATTAATCAAGTCGAACTTCTCGGCGCGCGAAGTTCATTGTAGCGACAAGTTTTAATTTCGTTTCCCCTTCGACGGGCGGCGCGAAAAAACGAACATGCAAATTGCTTTCGCACTTTTGCGCATTCGCCGGGGCGCACAATCGAATCGGGCGACGGACGCGTCCGAAGATAACGCTTAATTAACAACAATTACGTGCTAATGTTTCGCGAGCGGCTTTCTGATAAGTCCGTTTGTTTCTTTCGGCC
>JAODGE020017350.1:0-18683 GCA_027574965.2 Ecitophya simulans | reverse complement strand
TTGATTGTGTAAAATCATATATGTCATTTTCTTCAGAATATCCAGATGTAGTAGGTATGCTTGGAACATAACCATAATGAGATGCGGTTGGTATTGCAAATTTACTACCATTTGAGTTGGTTGGTTTATGGACATCTGTAGATATCAAATCGTCTTCTTTTGACATTGTAAACCTTGGCGTACTGAAAGGTTTTGTTGGTAAAGATATCTCATTATTCACATTGCTATTCGGAATTACTGCCATATCACTTGTTAGTGTCAAATAATCAACGTCAATGTTTTCTGCATATTTGGGTATTATGGGGATGTTTAAAAGATCCTCATGATGAGGTTTTGTTGGTGCCGGTATCGTAGTATATGCACTGTCACTTTGGGGTGTTAGTTTTATTATCTCAGAAGATAACACATTATCTGTTCCTGGTAATTCAGGTTTTCGTGGAACGGAGGAAATATCAGTTTGTTGAGAAAACGCAATACTGTTATCTGCAATGGTTGGTTTCATTATACCGTATTGTAATTTGTCATCATATGTGGTCAGATCCTCAGGATATTCAGCTTCTTTAGGCATGTTTGAAATATCATGATGTGATTTTGTTGGAACGATTGCACTATGTTTACTTTGATGTGGAATGATTGGTGCGTTTGGCACTGATTCGTATTCTTCTAGTATTGCTGGTCTAGTCGGCATTGTGGAAGTAATATTTTTGCTGCTATACGGTATTGTTGGTATAATCTCCTCGCTTGATAATTTGTAATCTTTAGGATCTTTAGGATTTCTAGATTTTGTAGGTATGCTTGGATTATAGCCATGGTGTTGTGTTGGTACTTCTACCATTTCGTCTGATATTTGGGAATTTCTTGGTGTTGTAATTGCTGTTGTGACCGGAAGATCTGTTCTTGCTGGAACATGATTAGTAAATTCCGCTTTTATTGTGGATTCCGTCTGAGATATTCTATCGTTAATTATTGGATGCTGTGTGGCTGCCTTGTGATTTGGATATTCTGGACGATTAATTTCATCAGAAGCTGGACTGTCATACATGGATGAATATATTGGTTGTTTATGAACATTTTCTAGATAATCACGGTGTTTACTTGGATAATTCAATATTGTACCTGTTTGCTCTGTTTCAGAGTCCTCTTCATCACTTTGATTGTAAGTTTCTGTACTAAGTGGACTGGTTTCTGCCAAATTTTTATAATTAGTTGTTGTATCTGGATATTTACCAATTTCTGCATTTTCATTTTTGGATATATATGTTGCTGTTGATTGATGTGGTAGGTATCTTGAAGATTGATCGAATACCTTGTTTATTGGAATTTTAGATAAACTTTCATCCGATTTCTGATTCAGTGGCTGTTCATTTATATTCACAGCCTCCGTTGATGACTTTTTAGGATTAACAACATAAATTGGCCAATTATATTCTGAGGTTGTTCTTATATTATCATTAAATTCGGTAGAATATTCATGCTCTACTACGTTAAGTTTTTGTGGCCTATCTGTTCTATGGTGTGAAGTTATGAATTTTGTAGGGTCGTAAGTAAAATCGTTAAAGTCACCATCATCAAGAAAAGCATCATCGCTTGGTTTATGGTAATCGGCATGTCGTGGAGTTGTACCATGATGAACTCCTGAAGGGTCATTCTTTGCAGGTATTTCAGTAGGATGTGCATTAATGATTTCCTCTATAGTCAATTTGGAGCTAGGAGTATATTTCTGATAAACATAGTTTTCTTCAGAACTGTATGACGAAATAGTACTACTTTGATTCGTAACAGAGTCATCAGTTGATTCATGGGCATCGTTTTCTGCTATTGTTTTAGCGGTTGTTGAATGATTGGACATTGGATTATAAGTAGGTTCTATTTTAACTGAATCAAAATCAAAATTTTTTATGCTTGATTGACTGCTATTAACATCTGCTTGACCTGGTACTTCTGTACCAGTAACACCACTCATCGTATAATGAGTGGGATTTCTTTTGATTGAAGCAAAATCAGGCTCTTCAAGATCTGAGTCTTCATTACTTATAAAAACAGCTATCGGAGATAGCTGGTCGTTGCCTGGAATAGCTTTGTTGTGTTCATTATCGACTCTTGGTGTAACTGGAGAAACCACAGATTGGAATTTTTCATCTCTGAATGGCAACAGTAAATCTTTAACTTTTTCAATAGGTATGTCTTTGCTGCCGTCTACTACCCGAATATTTTCCGGTATCCTGTTCTGAAAGAGCTTCAAAAAATTTTCTAGGGTGTAGGGCTTGTCATCGTGTGTGATCGTTATATCTTTACCTTTGGGTGTTTTGTTAAGTTCTCGCAAATAATTTTCATGCTTAGGTAAAAATGCAGTATATGCGGGTTCAACATCAACAATTTTAACGTCTTTCTGACCAATGTGAATCTTATCCCAATCATCAATTTCTTCTGGTTCATATTCTCTTCCTTCTAAAACCACCCTTGTGTTCGGGTTATCTTTCAATATTTGTTTGATAATATTTGTAGAAACTGTAGGTTTTGGTGTTGCTGGAGCTCTATCTTCGTACTCATAGTCATATGATTCATAAGTACTTGAATCAAAGTTAACTATTTTTGGAATTTCTGGCGGCGAAACGTAATTGCCACCTTGGAAGATCTTAAAGTGTTCTGGACTATCGGTGACGTAGTGATCATAAAACTCTTCAGGTGTATACTCTTGATGATTAGCAACAATAGTAACATTCTCCGGTTTTTGATCTCGCAGTGTTTTAACAACTTCGTATGGACTAAAGATGCTTCCATTGTAGACTATGTAAGGAAATGGTTTTGCTGTCGCTGTAATTGGTGCCTCTGTAGATAAGTCATAACTCGAGGCTGAAGTAGAAGCCATTGACTCCGTATATTTTTCTGAAGATATCATTGGTTGGTTTGTTGTTGTGTTTGGTTCTTTTGTTAAGGTGTATTGTTTTTCTATTGATAAATAATTATCGCTTACTGTTGGCGCCCCCTCATCACGAGAACTGTGGGAAAAATCTTCATCGCTAACGAATGTCGGCGAGGCTATTAAGAACGGTGTTATCTGAGGAGGCACAGCAGTCGTCAAAAAAGACTCTTCATCTAAATTTACAATGGATAGAAGTTTCTCTTTTGAAATAGTTTCATTTCCAACGACTACGTCAAAGTTAGGTAAGGGTTGGTTCTTGTATTCTTCTTGGAATGTTTTTGGATGATATGTTCTGCCCTGGTGAAGAATATATGTTTCGTTTGAAGATTTAGTAATTAAGCAATGCAAAACATCTTGTGGAGTATAAATAACTCCATTAATAACTAAATGAGGAAAAATTTTACCATTTGACATTTCTTCATTGATCATGAATCCATAGTTTTTAAGATTGATCAAATTTGCAACTCGCTCAGGGGATATTTTCTCTTTGCCTTTGAAGATCTCGAAGTTTCTTGGAATAGGTTTTATTTTATCAATAAATTCAACAGGGCTGTACTCAGTATTTTCGTGATGTATATTCCAGGTCTTAGGTAAAATTCCTTTAGTTATTAATTCTGCCATTGATTTTACAACATCAGCTGGCGGGTACAAAGTTCCATCGTGAACAATATACGGAAAATCTTTACTCTTGTCAAAGTTTTTTGAAAAACCAACATCTTCGACCTTAAGATGGATATTTTCCGGTGGTTGTCCTCCTCTTGGTAGATTTTCTTTATGATGCATGCCAGACGGTACTACTTCCGATTCCGCCCATTTGGACGCTTCACTGTTCTCTTGGGAATACTTACTTGACGTAATTTCTGGTTTCCCTCCAATAGTTGTTAAATCATCTTCTTCTACAATTTTAATAGTTTTTTCTGTGCTAGATGTTGATGCTTCTACGCTTTTTGTACTTTCGCTTGATATAGAGGTTGTCGCAGTCGGTATCCAATTCTGACCTCTTTGTGTAGTGTAAATTATAATTTTGGGAGGTTCTGTGGTTTCAGGCGTCTCAAAATCGACAATATTGACAATTTCTTCTGGGGTAATAACCGTGTTTTTAAACAGAATGCTAAAGGTGATTGGGTAAACCCCATCATATGTTCTTTCAAATTGCTTTGGAGTAAATTTCTTGTTTCTTAGTGCAATTGTTACGCCTGGAGGATTTTGTGTAATAATTAACTGAAGAATATCATCTGGTGTATACTCTTTGCCACCATAGATTATATTTGGAAATATTTTTGGGTTTGTTTTCTTAGAATTACCTAATCTGACAATTGTTGGTAATAATTTAGAGGGAATAATTCGACGGTTTTGTACCACAGCAAAATTAAAAGGAATATTTGAACCAAACTTGCGTTTAAACTGCTTGGGTAAGTAGAAAACCCCATCGTGCAGGATTTTGATGTTTGGTGGAGATTGCTCGATGAGAATATCAATGATGTCCTTCTTGGTGTAGCTAACTCCTTTGTATTTAATGGTGAAAAAGCGCAACTGGGACTTTGGATTCTTGAGATCAAAGTCTAAAATTTGTTCCAGGTCTTGAGCTTGAATGGGGTAGTCATTGTAGAGTACCTAAAAGGATAAAATATCTTACAACTCATATCTTGTTCAGAACAAAAACAACTAACCTGAAATTTGGTACTTGGGAACTGATCTTTATACTCTTCTGGTGTGTACTGCTTCTCTTTGTGCAAAATTTTTACTTTATCTGGCTGTTGGTTGTAGAACATATTTACAACATCTCTAGGTTGGTAAGTATTGCCGTTGTATAAAATTGGATAAAATTCTTCTTCCAATATAGCTTCTAGGTCTAAATATTTTGGAATGTCCTGTGGTTTGATTGGCATGTTTTTATAGTAAATAACATATTCTGGAACATTATCTCCGTAATGTTCTTTGAAATTAATTGGGCTTTTAAATTGCTCATTGTCAAAAATCATAAATCCTTCAGGGTTTTCCAAGATAGCAACTAAAATATCATCCTTGGTGTATATCTGACCTTTATGCGGTACGTTCATAACTTTATACAGTTTCAAAAATTGTGGCGTTAAATTGATATCAATAATTTTAAAAATCTCATGAAGAGAAACATTAATTCCGTTTTGTTGTACTGTGAACTCTTCGGGCATTTGATCACGGAAAATGTGTACAAACTGTTCTGGAGTGTACGAAACACCATCGTAGACAATCATAACATGACGAGGTTTTTGTTGAGCCAAATTATACGCTAATTCGGAATTTCGGAAAAAGACGTCATATTTACTTACGATACTGACTTCCGGTTTTTTAGCGGGAATAGAATATGGTGATTCTTTCAGGGCATCTAACTGTTTCAATGTTAGAACTTTAGATCCTTTTATAATTTCATAATAAGCACCTGTTCGACCATACGTAGTCAAGAATGAATCAATTGGAAAAGTGTCATTATCATATCTGATAACATAATCTTGATCTCTGGGAAGTTTCTCCGCATGAGCCATGTCACCAAAGACAATATGTCCTTCAGTTAGAAGCAGTTGTATGAAACTCTGGACAGATACCAAGGCTCCTCTATAGAGCACCTGAATCAAATTTTGTTTTGGGTCTTCATCTGGATATACGTCCTGCAGAAATAAGAGAATTGGTTCGGGGTTATTTCCAGGTCCAGGACGCCATGCTTCCAGTTCCGATAGATGTTGCAACGACCGAAGAGCGTGATAAGGTGGAACCATACCAGTTGGTACAGTTATAAAATCTACTACGGTATATTTTAAAACCTTCTTGAAAACATCTATCAAATCATCAATAACTCCTTCTAGCTCCAATTGTAATTTTCCAACATACTTGGGGTATTCCGTCATAAATGTTATAGCATCGAACTTCTCTCCTTCGTGAATAATTTTTAAGTTTGGCATGTAGGTTAACGTGTATAAAATTGTTTCAAATGGTATTTTCATTCCGTTTAATTCCAACGATGAAAAGTCGTAGACATAGTTGGGTCTTTGAAAAATAATGTTGTATAACTGTGTCGCGCCCACGCGTTCGTTTTCGTAGAAGAAATATTCATCGTTGTTCATATACCGCACTGCGATACTAGGTTTAAGATCGCTGGCATAGATATCAATAGCGTTCGAAAGCGGGATGGAGTTACCGTTAACATTTAAATGCGTAGGTCTGATAAAACTCACTTCTCGCATGTCCAACATGGCGGCGATTTCTAGAAACGCAAGTGTGCGGTGGTTTTGCACTAGTCGAAAGTTCGATGTCGGTTCTGATTCTATGAAATTTTGGAGAGACTCTGAGCCTTTTGAAGAATAAACCATAATAGACGAACCATATTGGGTTTCGGCTAGGAGCTTTAAGAAATCCAAACATTTGTGAGGTTTGTTCTCTGTAAAAATGATATCACCAGGACGGAACTCGGTCACGTTGGAGTTAAAGACGTTCGACTTTCGTGCGTTTTCAAACGCGATGTTGCTGAGCGTTGCATCTTTAACAATTGTTCCTCGAACGACATGCAACGTAAACGCGACAACCTAAAAATTACAATCGCTGGCTATAATGAAATAATTTGGGAAAAATAAGTATTGACCTTGCAAACATTACCGATATCAATAATTTCCAGTCGGAAACGACGCGCATCGCGACCGAGAACCGATCGAATTTGCGTTACGAGAACTAAAGAGTCAAACTTGTAATGCGGAGGCTTTATATGATCTTTTATCAGTCGTCAGTAAGCCGTGGCCCTAAATAATGCACGTGGGCACACCACTCGTAAACACACCCGCACACTGTCACGAGGCCCAAAACGACGCACGTAGTACTTTTATTATAAACGATGGCCGGGAGCGCAATTTGCATGCCATAGTGATACCATTATTAAAATGGCCGCGTAACTTCTCCCCAAAATATAATCACGCTTGAACCAATCAATTGCAGCATGAAATTGTGTTCATTACTGGAAAATTATTATAAATTTTCGTGATATCTTTATCATCGAAACAATTCATAAAACCATAGACGACCTGATCCAAATATTAATTGAAATGTTTGCTTGCTGGTTTACCATCAATTACATGGCTGTCAATTTTGATGCACGTTGCAACGCATTGGTTATTTCGTGGTCCACTGAAGTTTAATTGACCCGCGGCATTAATCTGCCAGTGCGCATAACAGAAATTAGGTTCAACCAATGATGAATGTTTTAAATTGGTCGTAAATGACAAATAGAATTGCTTGAATTTCGCACGCATTTCATTCCATTACGTTGACTTTAACCCCAATAACTTCCTCATATTGCATTTTGCAATTTCTCTATCTCGGAAACAAACTGGTTTTTATTGAGATCATTGCCGACTGCACAAGAATAATTACGCCTACAATTAACCCTTCTTCGCGTTATTGATGATGATGATAAAAATTGTGCAATTTGCGTATGAGATGTGCTAATTTATGGATAATTGTTGCAGTTTCCTTGAGACCCACTTAAAACCTTTTGCTATAAAGGTCTCCGCTTGCCGTGGATGTTTAGTCGAAAATTTTCCGCGTTCAATCCTACGTTGTTTGCTCTCGCATGGTTGACACTTAATAATCATACAATGAAAGTCTCCGTGAGTGATTATTAATAGCCAGATTAAACTATCGGCTATTGTTCGCATAGTCAGCATAAAACTTTATATAATCAGCAGGTATTGAATTTCAGCATACTTTTAATTAATCAATTTGTTACAGTTCGTTGTCGGTGGACTTTTGCTCGTCGCTTTGTCGGCCGGGGGCGTGAAAGGCGTGCCTGTCCCAGGACCGAATCCGGAACCTGTGGCTGCCGCCTCGGCATCCGTAAGCAATTATACTACCTACTAATTATTATATTTAGCTATATGAATTTACAATAAATTATTCACAAGTGGAAAATTAAAACTTACTGCGAGCAAAAATGTCTAATATGCTCTTCATACCCAAATATTGATTCTGATTTAAAGTATAATTTGCTTTTAGTCTGTTTACGTCCGCTTTTATCTTGGTATAGGAGCGCAGGTAAACAAAATGGCGTTCTCGTCACCTAAGATGTTGAAAATGAAAGTCAATTGATTTTGATTATTCTGTTTTAGGGATATACTTATGGCCGAGGAGCTTATGGAGGTTACGGCGGTTATGGAGGATATGGTGGATATGGTGGATATGGTGGATTTGGAGGTTATGGCGGTTATGGCGGTTATGCCGGCTACGGTGGTTATGCAGGTTATGGCGGTTATGGTGGATGTGCAACTTACTACTGCAGACCGCATTATGGTGGACTTGGATATCTCGGATACTTATAAAAGCTAGACTATATTTTCAAAGATATTAGTTATTTAGTCAACATATATTCCATTAAATTGTCCTTTTAGTAATCGATTTCACTTTATTTTTACACTGGTTTTATAATAAAGAAATAAAAAATTACGATGAGCAATACATTTTACATTTTAGGTTATTTCCAATAAACAGATTCTTTTTATGATAAATGTATTTATTTGCCATTATTTACATGGATATATAATTTGAGCAGATTATCGCCTGATGTTGTAATGGCGAGAAGAAGTGTCATTTCAGTTGGAAGTGAAACGGTATGCCGGGTATCAAGTGTTTACCAGCCGTTGTGGTCATGGATGTACTGACCATCATGGCCAAGACCAAGACCCCAAGATCCATCGTCCCAGTGGCCGCCCCAGGAACCATCGTCCCAGTGACCATGATGTCCAACAATGTGTCCGCCGACAACAGCTCCTCCAACGGATCCTCCATGAACGGGGTGGGCGATCACTTTGCCAGCGCTGGCACCATGAGCAACAATGTGGCTGCCATCAGGGCCGTTGACGACTCCTCCGGCTTTGGGGCCGTTGATAACGAGTCCATGGGAAGAGGGACCAACAAGAAGGCCGCCGTGCAACCCATAGCCGCCGTGCCAACCGGCGCTAGCGAGAGCAACAACGCTCAATAACAAGATCTAGAAATAAATCGAAAAAAGCAAATGTTTAGAAAAGTTTTAAAAATTTTCTATAAATGCTTTTATTGCTTACTGTCTTGATCATGTTTTCACACTTTGATGAATGCTTCTCAAGTGATGCTGTGACTAGAAGTCACCCTGGATTTTATACGTTTCACTGACCTTGTTCTTGCATTCGTTGCACATTTCTGCGCACGGAGGCTGCGCCTTTTTACCACACACGTTGACGATTGTCGCATGCACTATTATTGTTTTACATTCACAATTACAAAAAGAAAGGCGGCATGAATTCCGCCTTACGTACACCTTCGATTAGCTTCAAGAGCATATAACAAGAACCGAGCTAATCTAATCTATAGATATCCGTCTGCGCGATAAGAAAGGAAATCGATAAAAATATGAAACAACATACACCCTACTGAGGAATTTATGATTGTTAGCAATTTGCATAGATTTGCATCACTTTGTAATTGCAATTACTTACGTAACAAACTACTTTCGATCAATGTGCGGTTTGATTTGTAATATTAATATTTGCTTAATATTGCAGTGCACGCATATAAAGTACATTTATGGGAAAGGTGCTATTGTTTTCTACATTCGTAAAAATTACATTTTGCAATAAAACATATTTTTGTGAAGGCATGACATAAATAACAAATCTTCCCACTTCTCTTTTTACTATTATTATTAAAACTTTAAAATGTCTTGAAAGAAAACATTAATGATAAGCTTGATCAATCGTGTAACTTTATGACAAAGATTGTGACGTTAAAATTGCTATAAAATTTTTGTACTTTTGCACAATAAAACAGTAAATAACAACTATATCTGAATATTAAAACGCTTGGCATAAATACTAAGATAATATTTATTTTTAACTTAAATTGTTTCGTTTTATAGTTGTTTAAATAATAGTTACGTGGAATTTATACCTACTTAAGTCTTTCAGTTTTTTTACACCAATTAAACTATTTCTTGTACTGAACTGAGCTTTTAGTTAAATATTTCCGTTAAAAGCACCGTTTATTTCTGCAATTATGTTAAAAGTTAATAGCAAATGCTATATTAATCAATTAACTTATTGCAATCTGCCACCACATACTGAATTAACAATATGACAAAGTGGGCAACAAGAAACCAACAAACTAACATTTTCACGCTCTGATTAACGCCACTTTACACGAACCTGCACGCAAATTGCATTCCTTTTAATATATGCAGTTGCTATCGTACTGTCAATAATTCAATCACAGAATTTGTGTTACTATGCAGAACCACTCAGTAACGGAGAGTGAAATCATGACTTATGCATTTGTGACATTTTCTTAAATGACAAACAAAAGCCATGCTTAAATAAACCAACAGTTGAGACAACTAACACTACATTTTGGTGTGTCTATCTTAATGTTATACAATCATTTGTTTGTGTATTTATTACGGACAAGAAAACCCGTGCAATGCTCGTATAACGAGCACCAATTACCTCTTGCGACACCACACAACGCCTACATATATCGGAATTAACGTTTGGCGTTCTTAAGAAATCTCTTGCGGCTTCCAGCTATTGCGCAAGCGCAAATTAGTCATACGATCCGAATAAGTGCAAGCGCAAGTGCGACCAAGAAATGGCTCTGAGAAGGTGCCTTAAACCGGGCTGGTAACTCGAGCATGAAGTCGAGTAAGTCGTTCGATATGCACTTGAACGTGAAAAGGTCGCGACTTGCAACGTGCTACATCACGTAATCTCCCTTCTCAACGATTATTTTTGCGCACTATTCGCCGCAATTAGCAATTAATTGCTTTATCATAAAACGGTCAGTAATTGAGATAGAATTCCAACTGTTCACTCAACTCTCTTCGCTATTGATTACTATTCATTAACAATGTTCATATAAAATTTTCTTTGTTCGTATAAAGCATGTCATTAATTTCTTACGACGGGGGCGTAGTCAATTGACATAGTATTATTAAATTTTAATTAGCAGCTACGAACGCTTCTCATAGTCCTTGCAGTGTAATTATTATGCAAATTTGTTTATTAGAGTTATATGCAATAGAAGAGATAAAATATATTAAACTCTAGAAGAAAACATAATCTAAAAAGGAAGAAGTAATTGCAGCGAAACATAATTAAATTGAATCGAATTTGTCTTTTATATTTTTATTGCATTTTGACGTCATTTTGCTACAAAAATACATTAAATATAGTAATTATTCATAAATAAATATATGTAACAAATTGAACTGTTTACGTATTGATATAATCTTTTTTTAGTAAATTGTTCAATTCTGCGTGCCATTTTCATAAACCGTTTTCATTGCTGACTAGGTATATCCAGCTATCGTTCGATTGTTTAATTGTTAATTTGGCTTACTCGGTTACGCTTACGTTATTAATCAATACACGTGTGGGTTTTTAACGTACCCAGGTGCATAGTGTGGCAGATCCAAGTTGGCCACAGGAAGCGGTAACGGATTTACTACGACTGGAGCTGGGCCCAAATGACCGAGTCCGCTATGACCAATTTTGATTTGTCCCACGGGATTAAGACCAGCAAGAACAGGGTCAAAAATTGGAGCTTTAGGAGCATAGAATCCTTTAACTGGTACAATAGGTTTGGTGTGCGTGATGATAGTTCCAGCGCTCTCTACGACTGGATGGAGAGCTGGGAGTACTGGGTGGACAAGAGGAGCTACAATTGGTGTTGCAACTTTTGTGACAATTGGTGCGACGATAGGTTTAACTTCGACGGTTTTCAGTTGTACGTCAGGTTGTTTCTGGACATCAGTTACCACACCTTCGCCTTTGATGGTGATAGAAGCGGGACCAGAAATGACGGCGTCACCGCCACGAGTGGAGATGGTTCCCGATGGACCTACTAAATCGGTGTCTTCTTCAATTTTTTTAGGTACGGAGATTACTTTGTGACCTACGATGACTCTCTCTTCGACAATTTTTGGGTTGTGGGTAGCAATTACTTCTGGGACAATAATTGGGTCTTGAGTGAGGACTACCGGCGAGTGAATGACAGATGGCGCGGGAGCTACTACTGGAGCGTCAACGTGAATGGCGCCAGCTGACGAAGGTCCAACACTGATGGATCCAGCCGAGGATGGTCCGACGCTAACAGAACCAGCGGATACTGGACCAGCGTGAATGGATCCAGCAGATACTGCACCATCAACAATATTTACGTGTCCATGGTGTCCGAGTCCAAGTCCAAGACCAGGTGTAACCGGTCCAGTGTGAATGGAACCAGCCGATACGGGTCCAGCGTGAATGGAACCAGCTGATACGGGTCCGGCGTGGATAGCACCAGAAGAGACTGGTCCAGCATGAATAGCTCCAGCCGAAACTGGTCCAGCTAGAATGGGACCAGTAGACACAAGAGTATCAACAAGGTCTACAGATCCATGGTGTCCAAGACCAAGTCCGTGACCAACGGGTCTTCCTCCTACGTGGATGCGTCCAGGATTGACTGATGCATGAATAGAGCCACCTGCCACTGGTCCGGCATGGATAACCCCAGCGGAAACTGGTCCAGCGTGAATAGCTCCAGCGGACACTGGTCTAGCATGAATGGCGCTAATAGACCCCAAGCCAGAATGCACAACATCAGCATGCCCAAGTCCAAATCCATCATCCAGGCGAATGTGACCAGGAGAGGAGGCACCAACGTGAATGGAACCAGAGCTTACTGGAGCTGCGTGGATGGCACCGGCAGAAGCACCGCCAGCGTGAAGAACACCAGCGTGTGCTATAACTGGACCATGATGACCAATCACCACTGGTGCGACATCGTCGATGGCAACAGCTCCTCCAATTTGTTTGCTCTTGATGACACCGCCATCGGGTCCTTTGACAATTGTAGCTGAATCGGGTCCCTTAAAGATGCCTCCAATGCCACCTGAGTTTACCACGTACGGCACTAAACCATCATCGTAATTGACGTGATGATGGCTTGCAGCGGCAGCAGCCGCAAGAGATACAAGAATCTGTCAAGAAAAGCAACAAAACTACTGTTATGGAAATCACTAATCGTGCTGAAGTAGCGTTGGAATTTGCATAAAATAAAGAAAAACAAAGAAAAGTCGAGCGTGTACTCACCAAGAACCGCATTGCTCGCTGGTATGAGATTTACGTGAATTTGTCGTTGGGCTGCCGTCTGTCGAGTGTTTTATAGCCAAGGCGACGTCGGATCTGTCGTTCGGAGTAACCTTGTTCCTGGTACGGAATAGTTTTCTTGCACGCATTGCGCAAGACATGTGAAACGCCGACGCCACACCCATTTTCCCATCCACCTGCAGTCGTTGTGCTCGTGGCCGACGCGTGCTTTTCGCCATTTTTACACGTTTTTGCAGCTTACACAATTCCTCAACACATTGCGCCATTCATTCATGTGAGGGCGCATTAGTCATGCGGTCGATAGGCTTTGTGCGATTGGCACGTTGTGCAAGCGGACGCTGCACGCGGCAAACAAGCAAATAGCGCCCGCCAACAACGTGCTTTTGTTACGCCGGCTGTCGGAGAGAAAAAAAAAGCGGAGGAATGGCGAGCCAACGTGATTGGAGCAATATTAATTTATGCATTATTGCAAACCAGTGCAATTGACATGTAATTTATGCATAACTATTATCACAATGAACAAAGAAGTACCGCGCAAAATGGCGGATGGTTTTTTTAGTAATTGTACAAAAACTTATATAACATAGCAGATCTGTAATTATCTCAAGTTATTTCACGGCTTGAAGGTATATTGTAATTTATTTTTAACAAACAGAACCATTTATGTCTTAAAGTTGCATAAAGTGCATAATAAATTGCTGAAGTTTATGTTAAACTCAAAGTTTTAATCTTTAAAAGATATTATTTGTTAGAAAATAATAAATAAAAAATAAAATAGTATAACTTTTTTGTGCATAATAAAACGCTGCAGTTGATGTTAAAATCAAAGTGTTAATCTTCGATATATATTATTTGTTAAAAAATAACAAAACTTTAATTGTATAACTTTTTTGTTGTTTAAGATTTATTTTTTGTTATTTGTCGTTTTGTAAAAAAGAAACATTTCAGGAAAAAGTAAAGACATTCAGATTTTCTTTATGAAAACTTTGCTAGAATTTATTGTGAACACTTTTTTGGACAATACACACATTTTTTCTTACATATTTACAAAAATCTAAACAAATAGAATAAGAAATAAGAAAGTCAAAGTTCAAGCGCGTATTTTTCAACTGGCTGGGCTCGGATCAACATAAATTTCAGTACTGGCCCATTTGTAAGATGTTGTAGCTACGTTGGATGCGTAGATTTACCAGTGGTGTCCGTGGTGACCGTGAATGTGGGTGGGTCCCCAAAGACCGTCAGCGTGAACCTTGCCAGATGGGCCAACAATGGTGGCTGGGACAGTTGGTGGTCCGGCAACGACGACGCCGTGTCCGTGTCCAAGCCCATGTCCAAGTCCAAGTCCAAGTCCAAGTCCAAGACCCAATGCGCCATGGCCAGCATGGACTCCAGACGGTCCGACGACGGAAGCGTGTCCGGCGCTGGCTCCGACAAGAGTGGCACCGTTGCCATGAACTACGTTGGCGTGACCGCCCCAGCTGCCGTCATCCCAAGAACCATCATCCCAATGTCCATCATCCCAATGACCGCCCCAGTGACCATCATCCCAATGGCCGGAAGGCTTAGCCGCAGCAAAGACGGCAAGGCAGGCGATGACAGCAATAGCCTATTGTAAATTATATATACATATAAATATTATAATTATTATTATTTTCTTTTTATCTTACCAGGGTGTTCATCTTGTTGCTTTGTAGGTTGATTAGACCACAATGTGTTGAGGTATCTGGATGCGAAGTATTTATAGTCGTTTAACTGCCTGTGATTTGCTGCGATGACCTTCAACGCAAATTGCAAGTGCAAGAGGTATTTGGAATTGTCGACTATTTCTTCGGTTGCTCCACCCAGAATTAATAAATTTTTTATTGCAAATGCTACAATTATTTCAGACTCAACAATAGAAAAAAAACTTAACGACAATCTGTTCCACAGATAGTAGAAGGTATAACAACACACCACGCGTAAGCGCCAATCAGAATGCAGGAAAAAAATTGTAAACCACAATACGTTTTATCTTACATAATAACTTATTTAATATTAATTAAAATAAAATAAAAACGCTAAGAATAAGTCGAAGAGCAATAAAATAAAATAAATAAAGAAATAAAGTAAGAATTAAACAAATTTCTAGGCAATTTATACCAAATATGTCACAATTTTGGTAATAAATTAGGGTTTAGTTAATTTTGTAACAGATTCCTAGAAATTCACTCATTAACGGAATTCTTTCGTGGTTTAGTTAATTAAAACACTTTCACACTAAACCATTTCAATTCAAATAGCATTGAATAGTAATATGAAATTATCTATTCAATTCATTGTTTTAGAATAAATAATAAATAATTAATATTATTTCTTGACTACTTTATATATATTTGATTAATTAATGAGTAATGATTTTTTAAGCTAAACACCTTGTCACAATTTGCATAAAATTTGAAGAAGCTTACTATACCGTATAAAAACATATTTTTTCCTGTCATCTGGTCACCAATGTGATTGAAATTCTTTTTACGGACTACTGAAATTATTTAAACATAACCTAAAAATTATTTAAGTTTTATTATTACTCTCATTAGCAAAAATCTACAAAACGTTTAATTTAATTGTCTATGAATACTATTAGATTGACAAAGGGATGGTACGGTCACCAATTTTGTTGAAATTTTGTTAAGGACTACTAAAACTATTTAAATAAGTCTCTTTTTACATCTTATGCAATTACGCTATAATTTTGTTGAAAAAAAAATTAAAATTATTAAAATTAACATTATTTGCAATTATAATCCATAAGCCTTCCATTGTCGCAGTTGAACATTCCCGCTCGCTCGGTAGACCGATGGAAGCGGTTCGATCCTACCTAGTAGTCGCGTGTTCGGTCTTTGTCACAAGTTGATTTTTTTTACTTTGAATATTTTGAAATTAATCTATTTTGTTTATATTTTCTTGATTATTCTTTGCGGGAAATAGTACAACATCTTTAATCAGATATACCTTAATATTAATAGAACCTGTAACTGTAGTGTAATTGTCATTGTATTTTATAATTCTTATTTACATCTATGATATAAATCGTAAATACAATTAAAACATAGAAACTTACTTCAACGTGCGCAACGTATAAATGATCTTTTTTTACAAGTGATAATTAAACAACTATGCAGATAGAGAGGGATAGGGAGTGTACTTTTAATGCATCTTCTCTAGTTGATGCTTGTCGCTACACGGAATTTTGTATTTTTATAATAAAATTTTTAACTTGCTAAATAAAATACAAATTGTAGGGTTAGGCATAGGGTGCACAGTGTGGGAGTATTACTTTCATTGTTAAAATGAGATGGATTAGTTTTGCCACCCGAGTAAAGTGAAAGTGATTATATTGTTTATTCTATTGAGACTTAAATACGAAATAATGGGCTAACTTGCAAGGAATAATAAGAAAAATGAACAAAATCTTTAATCCAAAAAATCTTTAAAATAAAAAAAACCACCCAAGGTAAAGACCGAGCACGCGAGAACTGGTGAGAATTACAAATAATTTTAACATTAATTATTTCAACAAAACTATGGCGTAATTGCACGAGATGTCAAAAGAGACTTATTTAAATGGTCTTAGTAGTTCGTAAAAAATTTTCACAAAATTTGTGAACGTACTATCTCCTTGTCAATCTAATAGTATTCATAGACAATTAAATTGAACGTTTTGTAGATTTTTGCTAATGATAAAACTTAAAAAACACATTAATAATTTTTATGTTAAAGATGTATTTATAAGCTGGTTTTTTTTTAACGCATGAATGGAACAATAACAATAAAAATATCGCTTTGTTACATCTTGTTAATATTTTTTTTATATTATCAATAATCCATCTTGAACAATGCGTAACTAGGAACTAGCGGCCAATCTACCAGAAAAGTATAAATTAAATTTTCATCATAAATTATTAAAGCGATAAAAAAGTAGAAATAATTTGCAATTTCATGCACAGATAAGAAACGTGCGAGATAAGCTTATAAATGCTTTCCGTGTGAATTAAGCAATGACATGTTTATCCTAGGCTTTTATTTTACAATGAAACCCAATCGCTTAGATTAGCTTCAGGTTTGTTTTTGAATTGACTCTCGATTTTATAGATTTTTGTCTAGGGATAGTAATTGAGACAAAAAGATTTGTAATGTTTTCATTCGCTATATATTTTCATCGAACACTCGTCGGTAGTGTCAATATTACAAATATATTACATAATATGTACAAACATAGTGATTCACACTGTGCATTACCCATTGGGTAGGACAAAGTGTGAAATGTCATATTCAGAATGTCATAATCGTAGCCATGGTTCGTACCCTTTCCAGCAATCCTCCAGGAGATCAACCGCTGTTGAAAACGAAGACAAATGTGGAAAAACAGGTTGTGAAGGAGACACAAAGAAAGTTATAAATATGTGAGACTAAAAGAATGACTCAGACGTAAAGATGGCGGCCTTTTCGACGGCGGGAATCTCATGGGGATTGCTGCCCGTTCTTGATCTATCTTTGCAAGGTATCGTAGTTGGTAAATCGGTTATTTGGTAGATTGTTGATATTGTTGGCGTGCTGGTAGCAGGTCGAATTTACCAGTGTCCGTGTCCGTGAAGACCGGCGTGGGTGGGTCCCCAGAGACCATCGGCGCTCACCTTACCGGCTGGGCCGACAATGGTGGCTGGAACAGTTGGGGGTCCAGCGACGACGACACCGTGTCCGTGTCCAGCAAGACCAGCGCCGACGACGAGTCCGTGTCCGCCCAATCCACCGAGCACACCGTGTCTCAGACCGAGACCGAGACCGAGACCGGCAACGGGTCCGACAACAGCGGCGTGGCCAGCGGAGGCTCCGATAAGGGTGGCACCGTTACCGTGGACAACGTTGGAGTGAACTCCCCAGCTGCCATCATCCCAAGCGCCGTCGTAGCTGCCATCATCCCAGCGACCATCATCCCAGCCGATTCCGTGTCCAGCAGGTCCGACGGCACCATGGCCGGTGACGATTCCGCTCGGGCCGGAGACGACTACTCCAAGACCATGGCCAGATGGAGCAGCGGCGGCGATGGCGGCCACGCAGGCGAAAGCGACAACAGTCTGGAAAATCGCAAATATTTTAGTTTTCTCGTTCAAAGTAATTGCAAGAATAATGTGCTTCTAATGGTAACTGGTGTTGACTTACCAAAGCGTTCATTTTCAGGAGATCTTGCTACGTCTTGAACGGACTTAACAATATGCCTTCCTCGGAATGATAACTCAGTATTTATACGTCCGAGACGACCTTCGCAAGCGCCGGTACACGCGCTCCAGCTCGATTTAATCGTTTTGTTCTTTCGCAATTCTTTCACGAGCGTGATCATACCGAGGAAAGTGCATTGCAGTGCAATGGGGGTACACCCAACGCACAGCGTATCCGACCTCACCTATTTCTGTCATTTTTACGAACGCCTGGCGTGTCCGTTGCCGATCGGCAATGGTCCGCGCGTAATTGGTGCTTTGTTGGCGCAATTTTCCATATTCGCGATTGAAAAGTTACAACAAAAACGATAACGTAATCTGGACGTTAATTAAACTGATAACCATCAACGGTAAAGGTCACTAATGCGC
>JAODGE020017297.1:0-12999 GCA_027574965.2 Ecitophya simulans | reverse complement strand
ACATCTGTTTCGCTTCCACTCACGCTTGGTTTTCCGCTCACGTGAATTTTTGTATGTCAACGTAAGTATGTTACACTTTTATCTATTCGAAATTTTTTGAATACGACCCACATAGTTATCGATGCTAGTTTAATTATAGCAATTGGTTTTATTTGTAATATATGCACAACGTGTTTTTATTGTTTGTTCGATGTTTGTCATGACGTCATTCTCTAACCTCAAAAAACCAGCGGCGCCATCTTACGTCGTTTCGATCCGCCATTTTGCGGAACGCACTCGGCAATGTTCGCGTCGTCATTGTCGGCCGAGGTCGGCAAGATGTTTTCCACACTCTCGTCGCCCATTGTGTGTGAATAGCGACTTCTGTCCAAGTTGTACCGAAATCGTGCGCACAATGCGCTCGCACGCCACGCCGTGCCGGAAGCCGGCGCTTGGGCCTTACGTAACGCCCGACAACGATATTCAATTGAGCGCGACCGTTCGCTAATTATTCGCGTTGTTTTTTTTTTATCCCGCCGTCGAAACTGGTTGCGAGCTAATCGCATCCGGACGGTCGCGATTTTCGCTGATTCGCGCGTCGTTGCAGCGGCGACGATGTCGCTGGACGCCGAAGAGACGCCGACGGCGACGCAACAGCCGAACAGCCGGAAGGTGAGCATCGTCGCGCACAACGAGCCAATGCACAACGCCGGCCACGACAACGCGGCGTTCGAGTCGCCGCGCAGCCGAAAGGCGTCCGCGAACTCCGAGCACGCCGAGGCGGGCGCCGTCCGCAAGAAGTCCATCCTGCACAACGCGCAGGCCTTCGACGGCCAGCCGCCGAACACCGGCAACACGACCATCAACACCATCTACAACACGTACGACTGCGCGATGCTGAACGCCGACGGTGAGTCGACGACGTCTTGTGGGTTGCCCACGACGCGCGTGTTTACGCGCGCCGTGTTTACGCCGACAACAACACAACAATGTTTCGCGTGCGCCGCTCGCTGACGAGCGATGTCTTCCTACGAATATCTTACAGAGAAACCGCATCTCAATGGCGACTCGGCGACGATCGCCCGGGCGAAGAAGCACTCGGTGCACTCGATGACGGATTCCGTGCACTCCAAGGCGCGGTTCTCGGACGTCTTCGACGACGACAAGTGAGTACAAGTCGAGTGCGAAGGGAGCGCAATTCACGAACCGGCTGTCACCAAACTTCGCCTTTCTAATTGAGTTAACTTTGTGACAGAAACTTGCCGTGTTGTAACGAACAGGTTGCGTACGTATTCACAAAATAATGTGCACATAAATATTTAGAGTCTAGTCGCACGCAATTGCAACGAGTCACCACACAAACGACAGCGATATGTGGTTGGTGGTCCTTTTCGAAAACGCTTCAGCACTGTCGTTCGGTATTTTCGCACTTTGCACGTCTTTGTTGTTGCCCCGTTCGAGCGCGTTTAATCGTGGCGCTTGTTGATGGTTCTAGTTCGTGGTGGTATTCGTTCTGCGTGAAATGCAGGAGCAACGAACCACCCCATCCGTCGTGGTCGCCGCCGATGTGGAACAAAGTGTGCCCGTATCCGTTCTGCCCGACCTACAGGCAATTCTCGCGGCTGGTGTCGCTGAGCCTGATCGGCATTCTGTTGTGGTTCGTGGTGTATTCGGTCATCGGCGACACCGCCGCCCCGGGCGGGCAACTCTTCCAGTTGATCACCCTCGCGCTGGGCGCGCACATCGGCGGCTGGCTGATGAGTCTGACCACGCTGCCGGCGCTGATCGGCATGCTCTTCGTCGGATTGCTGTTCCAAAACGTCGGCCTGGTGGAATTCGACGAGGACTTCATGGAGGTCAACAAGGAACTGAGGTGAATGCTCATTCCCAAACCACACTCTCCTGACTCGAGACCCCGTTTTACAGGAAAGTCGCGCTGGTCATCATCCTGATCCGCGCCGGCCTGGATCTGGACCCGCACGCGTTGAAGCGGCTGAAGTTCACGGTCATCAAGCTGGGTCTGGGACCGTGGGCGGTCGAAGCCGGCGTGATAGCGCTGACGACGCACTTCCTCCTGGACCTGCCGTGGATCTGGGCGATTCTGCTCGGCGTCATCATCGCCGCCGTCTCGCCAGCCGTGGTGGTCCCGTGTCTGTTCCGGCTGCGCACCAAGGGCTACGGAGTGGCGAAGGGCATCCCCACGCTGATCATCGCCGTCGCCGGCATCGACGACGCCACCTCGGTGGCCATCTTCGGCATAATGCAGAGCATCATCTTCTCGAACGACTCGCTCACCTCCCAGATACTCCAGGGCCCCATTTCGATCGTCGGCGGCATCGGCTTCGGCGTCCTTTGGGGCATCGTCTCGTCGTTCGTGCCCGAAAAACACGACCCTTTCGTGGTGCCCCTGAGAATACTGATGCTGCTCGTCGGCGGACTGATCTCCGTCTTCGGCAGCGAGCTGATCGGCTACGGAGGGGCTGGTCCTCTGGCGTGCGTGGCGGCGGCGTTCGTGTCGCTCGTCTGCTGGTCCCGACAGGGGTGGGAGATCGAAGACAACCCCGCCGCGACGGCCTTCGAGATATTCTGGATGATCTTCGAGCCGATCCTCTTTGGCATCACAGGCGCGCAGATCAAAATCAAGGAGCTCGAGCCGCACGTCGTCAGCACAGGCGTGGGATGTTTAGTGGCCGGCGTGCTCGTACGAATCCTGGCGACGGTGGCGCTCGGCGTCGGCTGCAAGTTGAACCTCAAAGAGAAGTTCTTCGTGGCCCTCAGCTGGATGGCCAAGGCGACGGTGCAGGCGGCCTTGGGACCGGTGGCGTTGGGCCTGCTGGGCGCCTCGACGGGGCCGGAGAAGGAGTACGCCGAAGTCGTCCTCATGATCTGCGTGCTCTCCATCATGCTGACCGCGCCGACGGGCGCCATACTCATCACGATCTCCGGACCGCGGCTCCTGACGAAGACCAAGTACCCGATGGTGCCCGAAGAGTGGCGGCGCAGTCACAGGCCCTCGATCAGGGACATCAGCATCATCGACGAGGAGGAGGAACGCGACGCCGACTTTGACGACTCGCTCGGCGAGACCGTCGCGAAGGAGCCGGTCAAACATGGCGCCGGCGAGGCATGAAAACAACGACGCGCGCCCGGTTCGAGCAACGAATTCGTCGATTCGATTGGGCGTCATGCATGCGCGCGGACGAGGTTAATGCTCAAGTTGATAAGTGAATGCGTTTCGTATCGGTTATCTTGATTTTATTACAAGTATTAGCAAACTAGATGCAAGTTTTAACTCGTATGTACCTATGTATTATATCTGATTGTATCTAATTCTAAAAGTGCTAGAGCTGATGTGTTACGTACGTGTAGATATTTAAGATTATAATCTATGATATTTATCATCGGCACAGTTTTCTTTTATCTGTAGGAATGGTGGTGTTCGAGCGAGTGTGATCGTTTAATAATGTTTTTTGAGATTACCACAAATTGTTTGAATACGACTCGGATCGAAACGGCAAGTCAAAGTTCTTTCTGAACTTGTCTGACAACCTCGGCTGTACCGTGAATTTCTTAGAAAGTAGCTTCGACAACTGAGAAATGTGCGGGAAAATGCACGAGAAACAGTCGAAATTCATACATGCACAGAAAAGACTGTATATGTTTCCAATAGAAAAGCAGAAACGGAGCGAACAGAGTGAATCTAAAAAACGACTTTTATCTGTCATCGCATGTGTATATTTGGCTGCCTATGGCACATTAACGTTTTTCGAGAAAATAATTCCAATCAATGCGGAGAGATGGCATTCATTTAGGTTGAAGTATTATGTAGACAATTTTATTCGCTCATTTTTTTTTCAAAATAGACAATTTACTTTAAAAACACATTTATCAAAAATTTCAGTAACGATTCTACACGAAGAAAGTGAGTTTGCATTCTTTATTTCATTAAACAATCAGCGTAAACCACCAAAAAGGCGACAAATGCTAGAAACATACAAAAGCTTCATTATGCAGACGTAGACGAATTAATTGTAAAATGTTGCTATTTTGGTCAAAAATCAAATGCCATATTAAATTTGATAAACATTTCGTCGGAAAATATTAATTCTGGATAAAAATGCTTCGCACTATTCGAATCTACGTTAAATTTTGCATTGATTAAGCCAGTTTAATTGGATTTTTAATTTTTTGAATTTTTGGCAAAAATGCAAAGACGTACCTTTATGCACATTTACCAAAAATCGAATGCAATCTTAAATCTGTCAAACATTATATCTGAAAATATTCATTCTAGACAAATGCAATTTTAATGTTATTGTATCTTAACTAATATTAACACTAGACAAAATTGGTTAGTGTCATTCAAATCTACATTCAATTCTGCGTCTGCAACATTAAAAGTTTACAAGTCGTCGAAGTGTTCGCATCAACTGCCGTTTGCACGAAGCAATCCTTGACTATCGACCATCATCCATCGGCCAATCATCGACGCTGCAGAAGAGCTGTCGAAAAGACCAGTGAAAAATTTACCGCTCTGATTGTTTTGTCCTTCGAATGCGATCTTACCGGTCTCACCTAAAGGTAAAATTACATAAACGACGAACTGTTGTAGAATCTTTTATATTTCGTAATAGCTATTTACACCATACGTATCAAATTTTAATTTTTATATACCTTTGTTTGTATTCATAATGCATTGCCATTTTCGACGTTGATAACGGCATCATCGCGATCAATAATGAATGAATTCACAATTCAATACTTATATTTTATTTTAAAAGTTCAAATAGATTCTTTCAGTGTTCAACATTAGCGTATAATGAATTATTTCTGTATATTCTCGCGTAGCAATGCGATTAAGAGAATGGTTCGTCTCTGCGCCGTCTGCGTCGATATTGTTGCCTCGTTTGCGTTTCATCTAATACGCGATAAGTGTCGAAATGGCTACAGAGATTTGCTGCGAAACCGAACGTAAATCGTCCTCTTGGGCTTGTTTGTCGTACAATGCAACGCGTCAAATTGCTCATGCTCTTCAAGCGGTTGGAAAACTCTTATGCGGTGCATCGCGAAAGTCGCAAAATCGACGCGTCGAAGATAACGCGATGCGAAACTTTAACAATTACCGATTGAGGGTCGGCCCGTCCTCGGTCATAGGTTATGCGGTAAATAGGTTTGCAAATATTGCAGTACTTGTTGTTCCATACGGGCTCGACAAAACGAATTGTTCTCGACGCTCGACATCGCTTAATCCGAAACGAAAACCACGCGACCGGAGACCGCTAAACGTTCGATACTTTCATGCGAACGTCGGGCACGAATCGATAGGTCGTTGAAGGTACAACGAAAATTTGATTGTCTCTTGTGTTTCGCTAGTCGTAAACAATTCCCTAAGCCAATCGCACACACGCACTCCCAACAAACATTTCGCTACGTAATCCTAAACTGTATTTGATGTCACTAATCAGTGCATTCGTCTAAATGTTTACAATGCGTAGCTGTCCTACGATCAAATCTTGTCTCCAACGTTAAGCTTTGAGTTTGCGGGCGTTTGCGATTGGAATTCGTCGTGAACTTAGGCGCTTGACGAAAGTGGGCGTGGCTTACGTTGTTGTCAGATTCGATGTTGCATTGCGTCATAATAATAAATGGACCGTATTTATTTATTTTTTTCTGCAGCACCTGTGTGAAGCTAACTACGGTTTCTTCCAGCCACGATTTTGTCTCTAAGGTAGAGAATTTTTAAATGCAAATAATAAACTAGCCTTGTTAACAGCTAAATTTCAATTAAAAATTATTCCTGATTCTGTTTAAAATACCTTAAAAATTGATTGTATTGACATAAGTCCTGGTGCATGTTATTCTTTTATGTTTTTACTGATTTTGATTGAAACAAATTTTATTTTTGATTAAATAGCATTTTGCGTTTGTTAGGTACAAACACCTTTATAATTAAAACTGATAATTTATAAAAACTCCACTTATAAACTTTTATACGTATATAATATCTTTTATAATACTTTCGTTGTTTCCGCAATTGGTTTTAAATACGTTCAGGTGTAGTTATTTCTCTAATATAGTTATTTAAAAAAATGTTTAAAAAATGAATAATATAAATAACCATTTTTTGTTGCTAAAATTATTCGATTCGTATAATTTCTTTAGACATTTGAGGACAATTTCACTTAGTTTATGATTATTCATCATTTGCGGATATATTATAAGTTATATTTTTTTACGAACGTCACTTTTTCGTAGTAGAGGCACAAACTAATTTGTAATTGCAGCCGATTAATTTCGCAGTGTAAATTTATTAAAATGTGGCATCATTTGAATAGTATTAGAAAGTGTAATTGAATCATATTGAGTCAGTGCAACATTTTCACAACAATCGCTCAGCATTTGCATGTAAAAAAGTGCTTGTATTAAAACTGACGGACAAAATCGTGGATGGCGGAAACCGTCGACACATTCGCACCGTCGCTAAATAAGAAATAAATGCGGTCCGTTGAATTATCACCCAAAACTCCGCAAACTCCACAAACTCAACGGTTGACATTAGCTTGACAAACAAACAATTTCCCAATCGACGGCGAGCGCGGCGTAAACAACTCGTTCGCGAGTCACGTTCAACCAATATGTTACAAGGTATCATTTAATATCACGTATCGAGTTGAAGTATATCAAACGCTCGCAGTTCTCGTTCAACTTGTGGTTTCGTGGCTGGGGCTTTACATAATCAGCATCTAATCAACGGTTGCATCATTTTGTCTCGCCCTCAGTATGTACAAGAACCTCACCGTTGCGGATAACGTGGACAGCGAAGAAGCCGGGTCGCTCATAAAGTTAGCAATCGATAATCGAGTGTCGTACGTCATGCGCTTATCGTTAGAGTTAAATTATCGTGTTCAACGTTCGAAATCGGCTCGAGATCGTCCGAAGCGTGCACGGTTTATGTACAAATTTACAAAGGCTCGTGTCCTGCGTCCTGCAGCAATGCGTGACGACAATTTCGTGGCTCTCCGGGAACATGATGCATTACAAACACTTAATTCACATAATGCGTGGCTCGACTCGACGCAAACAGAAACATAATCGAATGCGAAGCGTCCGTCCGTTTTGATTGATTAGATAAGAAATCAGCGCGCCTAGATATTCGGATATTAAAATTGAGCCATCACTCGAAACTGGTCGTCTTTGCAACATGTTACAACGCACGATCACTAAAGGGATGCGCGAAACGTCCCATCGATGCGAAGGGTGCCGCGTTCACTCGTAGTCCCTGTTGGCGCGCGCTCGCGCGAACTCGCGCTCCTCGAAGTCCATGTCGGCGAAGCGGTCGAGCAGCTCCTGGCGATAGTTGCGCCCCTCCTGGCGGCCGAGGTGGCGGCGGGCGTCGCGGAACTCCTCGTCGATGGGCCGCTCCGCGGCGAGCCTCCACTAGATGGGATCGAGGCAGCGTCGCGACGCGCCGCGATGGCCGGCGTACTCGTCGTCGCGATGGACGCGATGCCGCTCGCCGGGGGCGGCGCGCTCGCGCTCGCGATACTCGTCGCCGAGCCGCATCTCGCGGTACTCGCGCTCGTCGCCGCCGCCGCCGGCGTCGTAGTCGTCGTACTCGCGGTCGCGCTCCAGCCGCCCCCGGCCGCGATTGTGGCCGGCGTGGAACGGCGCAGCTGCGAACACACACAACTCGTCAGTCCTCCGCCTCGTCCTGGCATCCTTCGCAGGACGCGCGATCACTTACGTCGCCGAATCATGCGCAAAACGCGACGGCGCTCACTTACAACTTACGTCCCTCTTTCTCTCTCTCTCTCTAGCATCTCTACGCGAACAGATCGCTAGATCCGGCGCGCCAGATTCGGCCCGGACTCGGCCCTACTGATCCTTCGCAGGCAACGTTAACACAGCGTGCGGCGTGCCCCAAAATTAAACCCCCCACATTCATTCAGCGCGTCGGTGCGGACAATGTCAGTAAGCGGAAGCGTCGGGCAGGCCAAGAAAGAGAAAAAACATATATACGCAAGAATAATAGATAGTCCGTGCACTCTCTCTTACTCTCGCAAAACATTAGTAGCGAAAACGAAAACGCACGCAAACACGCAAAACGATAATAACCTGCCTCGAATGTCGGACACTGGACAAACAACGGCGATTGAACTATGAAACTATGATACTCGTCCTAGTCGATTAACATTAAGTGAGGATAGCGATTAATGAGCGGCCGCGATCGGTGTCATTGAGCCGGAAAAATCTGCAAAAGACCGATAGATGAAATTCACGAACGAAACGAACACAAACGTTACAAAGATGTTGAGTACAGTTTTCATTGCTTTATTGGGTCGCATTGGCAGCGCGCTAACCGAACGCCGGTTCGATCGTTAGTCGGATTAGTACATGAGTAACATTCGGGCATCGCTAATCGCAAAAAGAGCTACTGCTTGGTCCCGGCCCGCTCGGCAACGAATCGTTTGGCTTGGTGCTTGTCGAGAAACGAAAACGCAACGAAACGCGCATGCAGCAATTGATAAGTAAGTCGATCACGTCGCGCAGAACGCACGCAGTGCTAAGAGCAACATTCGGCGTCGGCGTCGGCGTCAAATTATAAGAAAGAGAGTGATTCGAGCGAATCTACAGAATCCCAACTTTGCAATCCGATATATTTGACAGCTGGGCGACTACCTCTATGGTCGTGCGCATATCCGCCGTACACTTCGTGGTGGGCTGCAAGGAAGAATTAGTCACGTTACGTGTTAGTAAGAGTGGGCGCGAGTTAGGGCCAAGTTGGGAGTGTCAGAACAGGGTTGAAAACCTACCTGGTAAGGTTGGTCTTCCAGGTTCGCCGCTGGGCGACGCTTGGGGACTGCTGCCGATGGGTCTGGGCACAGTGGCGACGGTTTCCGGATGCGTCGCTCTCCAGTAAGCCTGCAACCCAGGTGATGTGGTCAATCTGTCGTTGCGTTTCACGGTGTCAAGAATCGGGGGGTCACCTCCAGATACTCGGCTATGTGCTCGCAGGCGTCCTCCAGCTGGTTCTCGTCGAGTATGACGTCGAACATCTCGGGCGGGCACTGCGAGAGCTTCTCCGAGGCGACCATCTGGACGTTCAGATGTCGCGCCTGGCTCTTCCCGCGCGACTTGATCAGTCGCTGCAGCACCTTGGGACTGGTGATCTTCAGGTAGACGATGGTGGGCGCCAGCGAGGTCTTCGCCAGCTGCGAGGGATGATTGATGGTGTCGCAATCGAGGACGACGAGCTGGAGGGTGCGCGCCAGTTCGAAGATCCGCTCGATCTCGTTCTGCACTTCGGCCAGGCACGTGGAGCGCGTGTTCGAGCGCTCCATGATCGCGCGCTTCGACGGATTGTTCAGCAGCGATCGCTTCGCCAACGAGATGTCCGCCATCACGCGCGTTATGATTATCCTGGAAGCAGGCGAGTTACTTGACACACGTCGTCACGACGGAGAACGACGACGAACTCACTTTCCTTCGAAGCGATGCTTGAGGAAGTCGAAGAGCGCCTTCTGCATCATGTCCGTCACTTCGTACCCCTTGAGGGAGGGCCCCACCAGGACGACCGGACGCATCGACGGCACGACGTCGTAGGGGGCGGTGGTCTCCTGCTTCTTGAAGAACGGCTTCTTCTTCTCTTTGGCCGGAGGTGTGGTGAGAGATTTACCGGTTCGCGCGTTACCGACCGAATCCGATTCATCCCCTAGAGTGAATAACCTCATAAATATAAACCCATACACGGCCACGAGACAGCCAACGACCAAGCACACACAACGAGGCATGCAGCGTGCAACGAAACTGATCGTAGAACCTGCAACACTATGCTAGAGCTTGCGCTAACTGCCTAGTGCCTATGGCAATTTGGTGTGGTTGGGAGTTGCGGAAGACGGGAGCGTCGGGAGCTGTGGGAACAATAAATACTTATCACGACTCGTCACGGGCGACCAAACCAATCGGGCTCAACACCGAAAGACACCCGACCGCCGACAACGTTGGAGGAGGGCAAACATCCGGCCGCGCCACATCGACAAACATTCGAGTCTGGGCCGTATTTACATCGACATCGATATTTACACAAACGCAACGCAAAACGAACTCAGTTCGTAACTCATTGTCAGTGAGTAACGCCAGTTAAGATCACGAACGAAAGTCGGAACGTAACCACCACAAAAAAACGAAACAAAACCACCAGTCGTTAAACCACGTTTGCCACGACAAATAAACACCAAAACAAAAAAACGTTCCAGATAATAAATATTTATTTCCACGGCACTTGCGAGTCAGTGGACAGGACATACCGGGCGTAGGAGGGGTGCTACCTCTGGAAACGTCGTTACCAGGAGCCCCAATGTTCGACGCCGAGCTGGCGGCCTTGTTGGCGTAGAGCTTGCGGTTCGTCTGCGTCGTCTGCTGCAGCCGGAGGTTCTCGAGCTTGACCGGGGAGGGTATGAAGCCGACGTCGGAGCCCTCTTTGACCAGCCGTCCTATCCACCAGTTGTTGTCGTACTTCTCCTGCGAACTCGCCGTCAGCTTAGGACCTCGTCGCGGGCGGCGAGCGCGCGCTACCTTAATGTGCAGGAAGTCTCTGATGTCGAAGGAGATCGCGTATCCGTGGACGGGGGAATCGTCGTCGACGGAGCCATCGTACGCCACGTTCGTGCGGACTGCGAATGCTACCGGCTTCGTCTGCAAAACAAACCAAACATCAGATCGAGCCAAAGGCGAACGGAGAAGACCTCATAAAGAGTCTGGGAGAACCTCACAAAACGACATCTCTTCGTTGGATGCTCGACGTTGCTAGGCAACGCACTGTCACATCTGACAACAGACTCTTTACACATCCTTCCACTGTATGCTATGTTCCCAGCTAAAGTTTGTCGCTAACCAAGACCGTGACGAAGATCCTGTCGCATTTCCGACATGGTTGCGTGTCCGTACACGTGTATCGATTTATTTCGTGGCGCGTGATGCTATGCACGACTCGGGAACTCCGGCACATTTGGGAACGGAAGAATTAGCTCGGCAAATATTTACTTTACTCCAAATTTAGACACATTGCAAACTCCCGCTTCCGTCCGAACGCGCAGAGCATCGATATTCTTAGTCTTATTGTTAGTGAACGCGATGTACTTGGCCTCGTTCCTCCAAGACAAACATGGAGTATTTATATCGCCGTGCAGAGGGCATGCGTGTGATGTTTTCCACGGAACTTTGGGCGCGTTGTGACTTACTCTCGCCTTCTCGAGCTGACTGAGCGCCTGGCGTTCCTTCTCGCGTCGAAGGGTCTCCTTCTCTTCGTCCAGCGAGAGGTCCGACGAAGGCTGCGAGTAGTTAGAATCAGCTGAGCCCTGCAAGCACACGCACGCCACATCAACGATCCCTCCTCTTCGCGAGTAACCCTAACCGAGGAGGTGCTCGAAAACGCCTAATTACGAATGTATGCTCGACTGTCGGCGAATGATTCGTGCGTGACGCATGCTCGACAACACTGCATGCGTTGCGGTACGCATTGACAATGAGCGAAATGGCTGAACGACTTCCAACGGCTAGCGGATGATGATCGGACATTCGTGTATGCTTACCAGAGAAGCGCACTCGGACATAGATTAGGTAGCGATGCCACTGGCAAGCATGCGACAATCCGACAAGACACAAAGAGTCAGCCGACCAGTGACATTTCACACGCAGAGACAGAGACGCACGGCGAGTCGAACAAAGAGAGCGATACGCGCGCGCGAAAATCAAAGCTCGAATCGAACGGATCGAAATCGATCGCGTTCTTGCCCACTCATTGCTCGGAGACGTTCGCGCACTTGCGACATCAAATCAAAGCAAGGCCCGGAAAAGCAAAAAAAAAACCACATAGATGCACAAAGCATCCGCCGTTCGGCTGGAACGTCGCGCGTTGGAAGAAAATAAGTAGAACGAGAAAGAATGGCGGTTCGGTTTACCTGCGTAAAGAGCTTATTGTATCCCTGATTGTTGTAACTGTTGTAGGGTATCATATTGCGACATAATCTGTGAGCTTCGCGCCCGCGGTCGTGGCCAAAAATTCGGCGAAAAACGCGATTATAAAACGTGAGACGTGTACAAAGGCAGCGTTAATTATCGTTTTCGGTTGTGAGGCACGTCAGTTTACGGGGTCGGGGAGGAAATGAATGTACCGCCGAGGGATGCGAACTATCGACGAACGAATGCGGTCGCTCTGCGCGGCCGAGCACTACTCGCGCGATTCGTACGAAATTGTTGGAAAAACTGGCGAACGTCGACGCCTGGCGCTGGAACGCGGCGTGCGACGCGCGACGCCGAGCGACGCTCTGCTGTGGAAAAGCGCCGCCAGGCGGTCGAGCGTCGTACAGTCGCCGGCGCAATTTTCCGCGCCGCTCGCCGCCGCCGGCCGCCGACCGCGTTGGGGGAAAACGGGCGGCGGGGGTCCCGCGGGAGGAGTGCGCGCGCGTCCGTATCGATCGCGCGGCTTTGCGTCGTTCGAAACGACCGCGTGAAAAAATATGGCCGGCACGTGACGACTCGTGCGACACGCGACTTTCCCGCAGTTTTCCGCAACTCGGCAACTGTAAGAAACTTGCTGCGCTGTTTCCGCACGCGTTACCAAAAGTGTACTTATCTCCAGTGATCTTTAAAACGCGAAAATTCACGTTTTTATGCGCTGTTTTAACGTAGACAACCAAGAGCGCAATCTCTCTCAACGAACCAAGTATAACTTGTCATTGAATATAATCTTTAAATAATTTCAAGTGTACACAAGTGTGAACATGTACCAACTTCAGCTAGCGCAAGAATATTTATAATCTTGTAAGAATGTGTAACCGAATTTTCCGAGAACTACGACGAATTAAACGATAAATACTCTTCTGTTTGATTTTCCAAAAGAAATGTACGTCCTGACGGTTTTTTTGGGCGGTGCTCGTCGATAAGACATTGTTATCACTATGTTTCCTGCAGCATTGTTAATTCAGCACGCCTTACCAAAAGCGTACTTATTTCCGGCGA